>CAHIKZ030000031.1:575000-605000 GCA_903632075.3 Acanthosepion pharaonis | reverse complement strand
TTAGAAAAAATTCGCAGTGTGAGATAGGCAAGAAGTAAGGCATGTAGCAACATCAGCACGGCAAAGGGCACTCCTTTAAAGGCAATGAAGGGCAAAAATATTTTAAGTCAAGTGATAGCGATTGCTGCATGAGTCGTACGATTTTGGAATCAAGCATGGACAACGCCGAGCCATATATATATATATATGTATAAATTGTTTGGATAAATTCGTTTGAACTCTGTCAAAACTGGAAAATGATTAAAACTAGAAATATTTTTTTCCAAAAAAGTTGACCTGTGATCTTGATGTATGATAACGTCTGTCCTCATGTTGCAAAACCGATGCAGTAAGAAATCATGAAGCTGGAACGGTAAATTCTTCCATATTCTCCAGACCCGTGTCTTTCAAACTATCGCTTTTTTCCGCTTCATTTCACAATCCTTGCCTGTGTTTGATTGGTGGATTTTTCCTCACATTAACGCCTGTTGGGTTATTTAAATCTGTTTTTTTTTCTTTAGTATAGTCTAGTATATCAGTAAATATTTGTCATGTTTGTACTTCATTCTATAGAACATGCCAGACTAGACTTTGCATTTAGTTTGCATCAGAGAAGGTACAGGGTTGACCTGGAAGGTGACCTCTTGCTCCCGAGTGCAGATTGATGTGATTGGTTCCATCAGCTCCTGTTATGCAACCGTCATGTGGGGGTGAAAAGCGTTTTAAGATAAACATATAAATAGCTAGCCGAGAAGCAACAGTGTCGGTCACGCAACTGATAAGAACGAAAGGCCCATGTTTGGATGAGGGACGGGAGCTGCACGCACAGACTGGATGATATTAATTGATGAAGTACAAGATTGATTTTCATCAATTCACCCCATGCAAGGTAGTAGAGCCACTAAGACAAGGGCTTACTGAGTGCGAAAGAAGAAGAAAAAAGAGCACTTTTTACATTATTCGAACTATTGTCTTCATCTTTGTCACCATATTTATTACAACGTTTCGGCCTTCTTCAGGTTCAGTTTGACATTCCAACCACCTGAAGAAGGCTGGAGCGTACAACGGCCGAAACGTTGTGATAAATATGGCGACAAAGATGAGGACAATAGTCCAAATAATGAAAATAGTGTACATAATACCTCATCTCAGAAATATAGACAGATACTGAAGAAGGCCGGAGTGTACAACGGCCGAAACGTTGTAATAAATATGGCGACAAAGATGAGGACAATAATACCTCATTTCAGAAATATAGAGAGATAGTGACGAAAAAAGAGATAGATTATTGAGGGGCGAGAACAATAGAAGTGTACCGAAGAAGACAGTAGATAACGATTGACGTTTCATTGAAATTTTTGCAGATCAAAGATGGCGGGAAAGCATGGAGCTAGAAGAGAGTTCCACAAGCGAGATGTGCGAGAAAAGAAGCTGTTAGCATAGAACTTACAGTTACATCTAACCAATTCAAATGTGAATTGATGAGATCTTGCCGCCAATCTTGTACTGCGTTTAAATTCATAAATTCACACGAACAATTACCATGAATATACTTATAGAAACGGCACAGGGGAGCTACATTACGGCGTTGAGAGAACGACTGAAGTCGAGATGCCAGGTCGGGACCAATAATATTGTTGATTCTTCTTCGGACTTCATCAAGAATCTCTACATATATAAAACCATGATACTGTTATTCAAATTTCTTAGCAGCAGACCTATTGGATTCAACATAATCTTTCCACTTCATGTGAGCCGTGAATCCGAATAGTCACTCTCTTGGAGGTTAGTATGAGTCATGATGATAGAAGGCAGCAAAGGGTCTTTCAAGCGATTGATAGAGAGAAGTTTCATTTTGGAGGCGTTAAAATTAACAAGCCATTCCTTGTCATAATTAACAACAGACTGTAGGTCATCCTTGAGATCAGCTGCTACTTTGTCCTCATCGAAATGCTCAGACTTTCTATCAAGACAGGAGTAAATGGTTGTATCATCAGCATAGATATATCAAGTTTAGAACTGATGTCACCATGAAGTTCATTGATGAAAATTAAGTCAGTCAAAGGATATAGCTCTGCTGGTCACCTGCATTAGAATAAAAGGTTCTAGAAGAGTGGCTGTTCAGGACAAATCTCATTTTGAGATTTGATAAGAAAGAATGAATCATTTCAAAAATTCGTCCGGAGATACTATCGCTTTTCAGCTTATGAAGAAGACCGATATGATAAACTGTGTCAAACGCTTTAGAAATGCCCAAAGCAACATCAAGAGCTTTACTATTCTTATCTAAAGCTTGATAGACTCTTTCAGCAATAATAGTTGACATCACCAGTTGACCTAGAGAAGCGAAATCCATATTGCTTTGAAAAGGACCTGCGATGTGAGATGCTTAACCAATTCAGAGTTGATTTGGACCTCTAGAAGTTTGCCAAAAAGTGATAGAAAACTAATAGGCCGATAGTTAAAAGGGTCGGCCGGTTCGCCTGAGTTCTTAAACACTGGAACAACAGGGGAGGATTTTCAACAAGCAGCCTTCCTGGGTAAGACGATAAATTACATCCATGTCCTGAATAAGACAGTAAACTACATCCATCAGCAAGGCCTCTGGGGGTTTTGAGGAGCATGGGAATTGCTGGTGTTCTTAGCTCCACCCTGACCCAGGATGGTAGAATCTGTTAGAGTCCCAGCTGTGAGCAAATAGTTGACCCCCAAACTTGGGTCGAAACACTATGAAAGTGTAAAAATAGGTTGTAATACCAGCAATACATTTTTGTAAAAGGTTATTACCAGCAATAAATGAAGAAAAAAATTATTACCAGCAATACTTAAAAAAAAAAAAATTACCAGCGATAAAAATCTTGGCGGTATTAAAGAGCCCATATAGGTTGATATGTCGTAAAACAAACAAACCAAACCAAAACAAACCAACATGCAGAAAAGCAAGAGGCAGCGCGGTATTTGTACAGTTTAAAGAACACAGGAACCAGTCCAGAACTATATTTTAATGACTATTACAATGATACCACTTGCTTTGTGGGGATCCAGATTAATGATAGCAGGAACCATGGAAGGAGTTATATGTATATCACTCAAAAGATACTCAGTTCTGATGGAAGTCGGGCAAGGACATTACAGATAAGTCAAGAGTAGAAATTACGGGCAAAACAATCTGCTTTATCAGCAGCGGATGTCAACAGCTCAAATTGGGTGAATAGCAAAAGAATAGAAATCTTACTCTTATTCATTACAATATTACAGAGCCTACAGTAGTCACGAGAGCCAAATTTATTAGATGCCTCAGTCCATCAGCAAACAAAGACTTAAATCTTTCGAGGATAATTTGATATTTATTATGTGCAGCCACGAATAGACCGTCTGTTGAGATCGGAACTTTCACGCTGGAATAGGCGGTAAAAGTGATTTTCTTTGGGTTATGGTGGCTGATCTGACTGGTGTGAACGATGGAGAAGATCCTGATTTCATCTGGTATTTCCGCGAAGGTATAAAAAAGCAATTAAATAAAATACAATATTGCGTATGAGATTTTAAGTCTCCTATTCTCATTAGTCAGAACTTCTACTTCACAACGTATAGGCAAACATTGGCTGGATTTATACTTGGATCGATTGATGAACATTGGTCATGTTTGTAATGGTGTATGTAGATAAAGATGGGTCAGCTTTATAACACTGTATATAAGTAAATATTGCAAGTGTTTATAATGGTGTCTTTAAGTGAACATTGCTTGGGTTTATACTTGAGACTATAGATGAACATTGTCACGTTTGTAATGAAGTATGTAGGAAAATATGGGTCAGTTTTATACCGGAGTCTATAAGTAATCATTGCACGGGTTTATAATGGTGTAAACATTGCTTGGGTTTACACTTGAGTCTATAAATGAATAAGCGTCATGTTTGTAATTGAGTATGTAGGTAAATATTGATCAGTTTTATACCGGAGGCTATAAGTAAACATTGCACTTATTTATAATGGTGTTTTTAAGTAAACATTACTTGTGTTTACACTTGAGTCTATAGATGAACATTGTCTTGTTTGTAATGCTGTATGTAGGCAAATATGGATCAGCTTTATACAGGAGTCTATAAGTAAATATTGAAAGGGTTTATAATAGTGTCTTTAAGTAAACATTGCTTGGGTTTACTCTTGAGTCTATAGATGAACATTGTCTTGTTTGTAATGGTGTATGTAGACAAATATGGACCAGCTTTATACCGGATTCTATAAGTAAACATTGCACGGATTTATATTGGTGTCTTTAAGTAAACATTGCTTTGTTTTATACTTGAGTCTATAAATGAACATTGTCATGTTTTTAATGATGTGTGTAGGTAAATATTGGTCAGCTTTATACAGGAGTCTATAAGTAAATATTGAAAGGGTTTATAATTGTGTCTTTAAGTAAACATTGCTTGGGTTTATGCTTGTGCCTATGCGTAGACATTAGTCGGGTGTATACTTAAATCGATAAATAAATATTGATCGAAATTATACATAAGTCAATTAGTAAATATTTAATGAGTTCAGTCCGTAAATGGAGTACTGCTGTCATAATTGGACAGGAGCTGCCTAGTACCCACTTTTCCAGTCTTGATAGAGTTCAAAAAGAGCCTCTGAGTCCTTGTTGGAGGAGAATTATTTTCTACCCTTCAACCTCGCTCACTCACAGGCGGGATGTAGCGAAGCTCTCTCTGATCTATCGGTATTTCCATAGTAAGTACTCGGAAGTAATACAGTCCTTGGTTCCGCCCGCTCTAACTTTCACGGTTAGGACCTGCCATGCCACCTATGTAGTGCAAGCCACCTACATTCCCTCCGTATTCCATTGGTACAAAGTTCCACTCGAACAGCTTCTTTCAGTAAACCACTTGTCTGTGTAACAGACTCCCTAGAAGATGTTTCACTGAGTTCTACAATCTTAATCTGTTCAAGTCTAGAGTTAACCGTTATCTTCTTTATCTTTATCTTATAAACCAACCCTTGACGTAACCCTCTACCTCGAGTGGCTTCGGGCCTTGTACAGTCTAAACCTTACTCTAAAAGAAAAAAAGTTTAAAGTTGAGTCTATACCAATGAGGGGTTCATGCCCCGCCCGTGGGGCAAGGTAATATTTTAGTTGGGCATACGTATGATGTGCGCCCTTCGGCTTACAAAATCAACGTGAGCTCAAATTTCATTTTGCATTATTATTTCATGATTAAAATGCTGAAAAGTATATTACAGAATAAACTTTCATTCAAATATTTTATATTTCTAGTTTCAGTTCTCTATTATATATTTTGAAACTATATATATTTAACTGTCTTTTTGCTTTTTTTAAATTTTTCCCTTCCATGGATGCCATAGTTTTTGGAAGCTTCTTTAGAGACCAAGTTATTGGTCATTCAAGCTTCCTTCACATGTATTGCCGTAAAATTAAGCTTGCTTCAATTAAGCTTCCTTCACGTGTATTGCGGTAAAATTAAGCTTGTTTCAATTAAGCTTCCTTCGCGTGAATTGCAGTAAAATTAAGCTTGCTTCAATTAAGCTTCCTTCACGTGAATTGCAGTAAAATTAAGCTTGTTTCAATTAAGCTTCCTTCGCGTGAATTGCAGTAAAATTAAGCTTGCTTCAATTAAGCTTCATTCACGTGAATTGCAGTAAAATTTTGAATATGTAAAAATTAAATATTACAGGTGAGGGGCACCAGAATTTTAGAAATGTTAAAATGGGGCGTGGCTCAAAATCGTTTTGGAACCACTGGTCCATACGTAAACGTTGGTCGAATTTATACTAGAGCCTATGAGTAAATATTTGTCGCATTTATACTTAAACATTAGTCTGCAAGCAATTCGGAAGTTGGTTCTTTTCTGGGGTGGACGTTCGTAACCTTCTGAAGAGGGTGCATTCAGCATATTCCAGTTCTGCCCACTGAGCAGCCGTCTCGCGAACGTCCCCTGCAAGTTAGGCACCGAAGAAGGATCGTAAATATTTCATTGAATTAATGCCAGAAACCTTCTTATGTGATGGAATACAAGGTCGAGTTGACATAAGAGCATAATAAAAAGAGTCGTGGAATACCGAATACTGGTGCCATGAATTTATCTGAAAAAAGAAAAAAAAAGATGTCACGAGGAAAACAAAAAACAAAAACAAAACAAAAAAAAACAGCCTCAACTTGTCATATAAGAAATTCAATTCGTATATTAAAGAAGCGTGAGTCAAGGAATCAGGGAAAACAGTAGTCTCAGACTGATTAGAATTTCATCTCTAAAAAGAAAATGCCGGGTCTCGTTGGGCCAATTTCCAAGTAAATAAGAAAATATTTTTATTGACTGACATTTTTTTTTAATTAAAAAGATTTTTTTAAAAGTATTTCCTTATTTCTTTGTATATATATTTGTATATATATATATATATATATATATATATATATATATATATATGAAGAAAAATATACGGAAAAAACAAACAAAAATCCTTATATACAATTATGCTGTTTTAATGTTAATATCGTCGGACGTTTCGGTCTAATAAACCATCTTCAGGACATATTCATAAAATATAATTAACATTATCAATTCAACATGACAAAGACGATGTACATAAGAACAAGACTTATTCAAACAGAATAACTGAAAGTTTTATAAGATCAGCGCTCCGGTTAAAACATGGTCACGTTGTCGTCACGTGGGCGACGCTGTGAAAAACAGCTTAATTGTATATAAGGATTTTTGTTTGTTTTTTCCGTATATTTTTCTTCATACTGTCGGATCTATATCCATATATTTGCTTGCATATATATATATATAAATTCCCAAGAGGATAGAATCCAGGTAGAACTCAATGTCCAGGATAGAGTAAGAATATAATGTAAAAGGCTCAAACACGAATATTCCATGGTTATAATTTATTACATTAGAATCGTAATCACAAAATGACAAATCATCAGACCTACAAATTCAAAAAGCTTAATGACTTATTCATCGATGACTGTCAAGCAAGCTTAGCCTTTTTTTAAAAAATATTTTATCAAATTTATCAGTTTGTTCCGTGACAGTTTTTTCATGGATTGCAAAAATTGTTTTCGTATTTAATTATTCATTTTCAATATCTGACCTGTCAACAGATTCATTCAATTGAGTAGATAGATAGATAGATAGATAGATAGATAGATAGATAGATAGATAGATAGAAAAATGAGCGAGGAAAAGATTGGGAAAGAAAGAAAAAGAAAGAAAGAAAGAAAGAAAGAAAGAAAGAAAGAAAGAAAAAACCGAGATAGGTAGATAGAAAAACCTGGTTTAGATAGATGCATCTGGGGAATATTCTAAATAAATTTCTATATATCAAAACAATTCCAGACAATTGAATGACAAATTAGAAAACTGTGTAAGACTGAAAGAAAGAAAGAAAGAAAGAAAGAAAGAAAGAAAGAAAGAAAGAAAGAAAGAAAGAAGTACGGAAAAGACTGGGAAAGAAAGAAAGAAAGATAGAAAGAAAGAAAGAAAGAAGCGCGGAAAAGACTGGGATAGAAAGAAAGAAAGAAAGAAAGAAAGAAAGAAAGAAAGAAAGAAAGAAAGAAAGAAAGAAAGAAAGAAAGAAAGGAAGAAATAGAACCGAGCAAGATAGGTAGATAGGAAAAGACTCGTTTAGACAGATGCATAGGGTGGGGGATAATCTACATAAATTTCTATATATCAGAACAATTCTAGGCAACTGAATGAAAACTCTGTAAGTCAGTTCGTCCACTAGATAGATAGATAGATAGATAGATAGATAGATAGATAGATAGATGTTAACAAAGATAGATACATAAAACATTTTGTGTTCAAATATATTATTATAATAGGAGCAGAAGAATATATTGTTCATTTTTAAGGATTAAAGTGTTGTTAATTCAATCTGCCCCCAGCTATAGGTTAATTAGTAATACTTGTATTACCAAAACATTGTTATTTCCAAAAATAGAATAAAATTGTGTAGGAAAATATTTAGATTTCGGTATTAAATAACCTATAGAGGTATTGATATAATACAAAACAAAAACAAACAACCAGCCACAACTAATTATCCTATTTTATAGGAGGGGTTCTGAATTAGCGGTAAAGGTTTGAGACGGCACCAAAAAATGGCAGTGAAAGAGTTTTCGGCAATCCAACATGAACCAAACCATATGCAGTGTTTTAAATAAAAAAATGTCCATGAAAAAAGTTATTTTAAGAAGTTTCATGTCACGTTCTTAGATTTGAGAAATTAGTCCTTCACCAAGTATGAGATTATATTCTTTGTGTCTGAGACCCACAAATTCCACAAGATTCTATGGATTCTTCTAATGCACTCTCCTTTTTACTACTCTTCACATTTGCACGGTTATATTTAAGTCAGAGCGATAAGCGGTCTGCTCTTGCAGTACGATGATATCGCTAGTAGATAGATTCTGCTGTGTTGGTAAGGAAATCCACCATGCTGAGAACTCTTACCTTTATCCAAGTCTTGTATCAAATGGTCCTTCAGCAACTGGGTGCATTTAGTACTATTCAAGGTACCGTCAATTTTAACTAACTTTCTGAACCATCACTTTTAAATTATATTAGGTTGGTTCAAAAATAATGACGTAATAATGTCGTTTTTTGACGTATTTTTTAACGTCAAAAAACGACATTATTATGTCATTATTTTTGCACCAACCTAATAACAAACAAACAAAAAAACAAAAAACAAAAAAAAACCATCAGACTCTTACCGCCAAAATTCATTGTTTCCCATGTGTAATATGATCATTTCGTTTGACTGAAAGTTTTCTGATTACTACTCATTTATTAGAATACGTTTCCATTCCAGTTTTATCGGTCAATGTCGATTTTATTCCAAGCATCTTTAATTTTTGGAGTCTTGGAGACTTATGTTACAAAACAAAAACAATTAAAGGTTGTCAGGTCCAAACATGAATCGAGCGTCACTCTGTAAAGTCGAGTTGGCAGTTGATCTCGAAAATGACCTTCAATCTGTTGTTAACTGGGGCAAGAAACGGCTTGTTAATTATAACGTCTCGAAAAAGAAACCGCTTTCTTTTAATCTACGTAGAGAACCGTTTTTGTCTTCTCAGGCATGACTGATGCTAACCTCCAATAGAGTAACTTACTGTGTCTTCTCAGTCTAAAGTTTTCCATTGGCATAAAGTAGAACGCTTAGAGCAAATTCAGTTGCTTCGTCTGCTGTTAGAAAAAGTTGGTTCACTGTGTCGTATTAGATAATATTTCTCGCTAGAATCCTGCACCTCTATAAGACTACCATTCGTTCGTTCATAGAATATTGCTGTCTTGTGTGATGCTTTTGCTATGTCTCCAGAGATTCTTGACAAAATCAAAAGAAGAATCTGCAACATTTACGGTTCTGATCTAGCATTCCGCCTTCAATCACATTCCCAGTGTCTTAACGTAGCTTCCCCGTGCCTTTTTAACAAATGTTTTTATGGCAATTTTTTCTAATGAGCTTTCCTCTTTAGTTCATCAACTTCCCGAATTTTAGAAAAGTATTGCATTAGCTGCAAGGTTTCATCCATCTACTGCTGGAATAGCTAGATGTAACCGTAAGTTCTATGCTAATAGTTTCTTCTCTCGTATTTCTCGCTTGTAGAACTATTTTCCAACTTCTTGCTTTCCTGTCAACTAAGACATTTAAAAATGTAAATCCAACGTCTATCGTTATCTTCTGTTTCCTTGAATCCTGTTTTTTTATTGTCCTCTCTCCTCAATAACATTTTTTTGTTTCTTTCACCCAGCAATTCCTTGTGTCTTAATGGTTTTATCACCTTGCTTGCGTTTAAAAGATTAAAAAAAGGTCTCCTGATATTAATCTAATTGAACGTATTTGGGCTATTTTGGACAATATAATTAGAAACAAATAATACCCTGTAAATTTTCAATGAAACCATATCTTTGTTTGGTTATACAAAATGGTGGAATATTTCACAAAAAAAAAAAAAAAAAAATGGCAGATCCGATAACTTTGACTCCCGAGAGATTAAAAATTTAAACGTCCGTAATTAGTAATTGTTTTTGAAGTGTCAATATTATGAAATATAATACAGATATTTCTATTTTTTATAATTTTGTTCCGCCTTCGCGGTAAATCCGAAAAGTACAATTTAAGTCACTTTAATTATTATTATTAGTTTTCGTGATGACGTAGTAAACATCTCTTGATTTGCTATGTCGCTTAAGGGCATGGATAAATTTGGTTCGGGACAGTTTCCTTTCCTCTAACATTAACATTGTAGAAATATCCGTAACAAGATGGAAGGAATGATTGTGTAAGCGTTGGTCGCTGAATTATATATCCTCAAGAATAGCGAAGACTGAAACAAGAGTTGAGCTAACACTGAACAAAGACAGGCGGAAGTGCGTTTTGGGGATACTGGCATTTGACAGACTGGGCCCATCTGGGGAAACTGAAAGGCAAATCGTTCAGTATATCGATGTATTATGAATACTCATAAAAATACGCTTCCATAAACAAAATTAACTTTATTGTTGATACGTACTCACAAACGAAAATAAAAGGTCTACATTTGGCTGACATTTCAGAAAATTTCGTTTTGTGAAGGAACTTAAAATGAAAGCTACGCCGAACGCCGACGTTAACTCCCATTGATTCCAATTTTGACAGACGGAATTATAATAATTCCGTCAGTAGTATGAACTTCTTCTATGTGACATGCCCCTTCAGGTCGTTGGTGATCATGGCTCTCCACAATTTACTGTCCTTTGTGTCACCGAGGAATCTTTTCTGTCTTTTTGCTATCTCTCCTAAACCCTTTTCTGTCATCCATTGATACTAGCTCGTTAGGTAGGCTATGTGTTGTTTTCCTCTTGTCCCTGAATATGTCTTGTGAGTGACACATTTTCCAAGCCCTCTTTCCACATTATGTGCCCTAAAAATTTTAAATGTCTCTTTCTGATATTAAGTATAAGTGTCCGTTTTGTTTCCATTTTCTCTAAAACTTCTTCATTGCTCACATGTTCAGTCCATGGTATTCTCAACATACTTCTGTAGAAGCACATTTCTGGTGTTTCAAGTTTCTTTATCTGTGAGGCGTTTGTCCAGCATTCACTGCCATATAGGGTTAATATTACATAGCATTTCAGTACGCTTCATTGTTTTGAATGACATTTTTATGTCTCTTAATACTTTGCTTAGCTTTTAGATAGCATCTTTCGCTATCCCAATGCGGCTTCGGATTTCGTTGTTACACTTTCTGTCTTCTGTTAAAACATCTCCCAGATATTTCAATTGTTGTGCTTGCTTGATTTTGGTATCCCCAATTTGTAATTTTCATGATGGGCTGTTCCTATTGCTGGCAACCATATATTCTCTTTTAACTGCTGAACTCATTCTTTGCGTTACGCTTGTTGTTTCGGTCGATCCATTCTACGGTCTCCTTAAGCTGTACAGCCCATGTTGAAAGAGAGTAGTCTCTCTTACAGAAAAGTGGGTGAAAAGGTGAGGAGGCACGTTGGAGTAATGGATAGCGGCGCGGATTGAGGAACCGGAGAACCGAGTTCGAATTCCAGTCAAATCCATTACAATCACTCACGTGCTTGGGAAAGGTATGTATCCTCTTCTGCTCCCCCCCATCTATTGGTAAATAGCAGGACAGACCGGGTTCTATGGCCTTGGATGGCAACTGGTCTACCGATGAAAGAAATGGTAACCTACTGCGGGGAAAAATCTGACTCGTCTTTCGATACATGACTGACGAGGCAGATAACTAAAAGATTACATGATCGCCTACGCGTGTATCGCGCATGGCATATAACTGACTGACTGGGTGAAAAGGTAAGCCAATGACCAGTCCAGCTCATTCACAGCAACGAGAGCCACACAGACAATTTCAGTGTCAGCGCCGTTTTAACAGAGGTTATTCTATACAAGAGGCAAAGAAAGGATGAGAAGTAGAAACAGTCACAATGACCTAACTTGTTCATCTTTTCGATAGCATGATACATGTCGTCTTCTTCCGTTTTTCATCCTATTCCGCGCCAATAAGACTTTTTTCGACCGTTTCTAATGTCTGTATTTTGCTTACTTATCTCCCTTACACTATCAGGAAATCATTTCCCGGCAGCCGAGGTCATATATATTCTTCTATGTGATTTTTTTAAGCGCAGGTAGGTCATCCATCTATACTGGGAATTTTAACAATAACTATTTTATTCTCACGTCAGTCAGTACATTTATCTACCTGGAAAATCTGCAATATTTAATATAGATAATTCCATCTTAAATAAATCAACAATGTTCTGCGGCAATTTGTAGCGTCACCCGCAGATTTTTCTTGTTAAAAATAAGTTGCATAATTTTAACACATTCAACATCATACTTATTATAAAAGCCAGGTTGTGTGTGTGTGTGTGTGTCTGTACGTTTATATATTGGATCGGATTTCCTACATTTTTCAACCGATTTCAACAAAAATTCACAGGACTACGTAAAATTACCTCGTGGTGGTTCTGACAGCGCCAAAAATTGGAAAAACACAATTGCACGAAATCAATTTGAAAACACGATTAAGTCGCCAGAATGAAAGGGGGACAACTCATATCGAGTTATACTTATAAAACCCAGGTTGTTTGTGTGTGTGTGTGTGTGTTCGTTTATATATGGGATTGGATTTCCTACATTTTTCAACTGATTTCAACAAAACTTCACTTTTTTTTGGCAGGTAGTGTTTCTTATTGTCTTGAACATTTTTTTCTTTATTTTTACATTCAGAATGCTTTAAAAATTCCATTTACAAGACAATTGTTTATAATAAAATTCTATTCAATCGGTAGACTCATAACGATTGAAAACAATGTTTTTGTTTGAGTTTGGGTTTGACCAATTCGTAGAAAAAACAAAAAACAAAAAAAAACAAAAAAATAAAACTAATTAAGACATGCGTGTCCGTCAACCTTAAACAATAATCTTTATCAATTTTATTTTTCAGTCTTTATGATGGTCGATACTTGATCTATCTCTTACTGTTACATCCCCGGGAAATGTCGGGTTCTACTGCTAGTTATGGATAAAAAAATAGCGACATTTTTATAGTGTTTTCGAGAATTAGCATGAACAAAGGAAATTTACGGATTTGGATGAAAAAAAAAAAAAAAAAGACCCCAGAATGAAGTCAAAATTTGCTAAAATTTTTCATCCTTTAATAGTCACTTGTGCTTAGTTTAATTTGTAACATGTATCAATTTAGGTAGAAAAAAGCAAATATTGATAAGATATCGAGTGTCGCAATGGGGCCCCCAATTTGGCCCCCTCCGGTCGGAGAGCTTGGGGTTTAGTAGGCACTGGCGCTGACTGCCACCTAGGGGCATTGATATTACATCGCAGTTCAGCAGTCTTTTCTTCGAATTCTAAAACTGATTCAGTCTATTGTTAAAGAAAATGAATGCATGGCGTGCCGTTCTCAGTGAACACGTTTAAATGCAATCCTCGTGCATCCAGAACTATTATTCATTCGGGGGTGACCTTCAGAATTCGAGCTGTGGTTGGGCTCTGAATAGACGTACAAGTTACAGCTGATGACTGTAGTTAAAATTTCTATGCTCGGCCACAAATATAGAAGCCATAAATTCTACTGACAAATTGACGCCTTTGACCCAAAGCAAACTATACACAAATATAAGGCTGAACGCTGATGAAATAATTATGCTTGTAAGTGCATATAGACTTAAGGGGAATTGAGTTGTAAAGACCAAAATACGTGAGTTCGTCAGAAACCGTATATATATATATATATATATATATATATATATATATATATATATATATATATATATATAAAAAAGACAATAGATAAAATTCAGCATAGTTATGACAAATGCCGAATTAAAGAATCGGCCAACTTAGACCTTTATGCACTCAAACAATCGGTGTGTCAAAAAGACAGCTTTTCCCTAGACACTGCTATTATTTTAACTACCTTCACTCCTCGGCAATGTTTATTAAAAAAACAAAACAAAACAAAACAAAAAAAAACGATTATTAGAATTGTAATAAAACCTAAACACATGAGAGTGAATTTATACATTTTCTTTGTTCTTGAGAATTGACTACAAAAATAATAAACATTAGTTATTTTTTAGATTGTTTATTTACAATATTTATTTATGATCTTCTTTATTGGGATGATTGTCACAATATCGGCTAATTTCCAGTTTATTCCAACTTTATAATATGGTAAATAATAAGGATTTCCGTATAGTTAGTCCACATATTTGAATAATTAAGTAAATGTTTATAAATTTATGAATTATGAAAATTGTTTTCATATTTATTTCTTTATAAATTAGCAAAGGATAAATATTGCATTAGTACTAATTGTATTATTTTTTGGAATGTTTTAAATATAAAATTATTCTTGTAAATAAACACTCTAATAAATAACGTTTTAGTATATTTGTTGTAAATTCTCGAGAACAAAAAAATGTATAACTTCAGTTTCATTATATGTTTAACATTTACTAAATTGTTATTAACTCAAAACATCAGTGAAAGCTAACGGACTTGAGTCTGAATCGTTCGAAACCCAATCCGTCCAACTGGCAGTGTTCCATCGCAATTGTAACCAAATACTTCGAAGCCATTGGAAGAGAAAAGGAAGAAATCAAATGACAAGAGAGAACGACTCGAGAAAATCAACCTCGTCCTCCGCCAACATTAGCGTGCAGTGAATGCCATCGACTCTCTCATGCAAGAATTGGTTTACTTTTTCATCAACGCTATCATCATAAAGGAAGCGATCAGGAAAGAAAGAATTAAATTCTTGGATACGAGATAAAGCCACCGATTCTGAAACCACTCTTAGAAGTTGTTCATCGATTGATTTTATTCAGCCGTTGCGTTTCTTCACGTGAAACCCATTGCACATCATCCAGAAAGTATCCTAATCTTTGTTAATAAATTGCCACCCACCAATGTAATGCTCAACAAGTTTTCATATGGGTTAGAACGGGGCAAAGCGGCCAGTAACAACTGTCTTTAAAACACATTTTATTCAGGTATTCATTTGGTTTGTTGCTCAATTTGATCAAATAGATGTATAATCTCTCTCTCTCTCTCTCTCTCTCTCTATATATATATATATATATATATATATATATATATATATATATATAGACCGGCTTTAAGCAATCGGATGTCTAGCCACAATGATGAGCTGTTATATAGCGAAACATCTGTCTGTGGATGACTATTTATTCTCTCGAAATAATTCGATTGAGCTCCCGGAGAGGAAGGGGTGATTTTATAAACAGTGGATGTTGCTGCTAATGCAATGCTCTTCTACTCGAATCGAGCTCTCCTAGTGTTGTAGAGTAGTTTCACAGTGTAGGCTTGTATTTCACTAAGTCGGTCCTAAAATAGGTTTGACCTACAAAACGTTAGGATCTTGATATAATAGGTAATGACGCAGCAGTCTAGTTGTGGTGGCTGATACTTTAATATCCGACTAACGACCGTCCGACATCGTCTGACTGACCAACTCACTGAGCAGTATTTAATCACCCCCCACGAGGGCATCATGTGGAACAAGGCCGGTTTAACGTGCGACTCAGTGACTGCTACTACTCCTACTTATTATAGGTGGGAGTGTCTATTGACTATAGAATAGGTGTGTTCAACTATAACACCTAGCTACTGACGTCTTGCGTATAGTAAAAACGTTAAAAATTTCCCTTCTGCTCTGCCGTGAGACGATAACTTGGGGGTAAAATCTTTGACTGATGCCAAATCGGTTAGGTTTCGATCCCGGCTTGAAGCAATCGGATGTCTAGCCACACTGATGAGCAGTGATACAGCAAAAACAGTCTGTCTATGGATGAATATATATATATATATATATATATATATATATATATATATATATATATATGTAGGACAGGCGATATATTACCCCCAGCAAGTGGTACATTGTTTGGAAAGTGGCATTATTGGAATAGAATTGGTGGCTCTATGGAGAGTTCTTGAAGGTGTTATCAGTACAGCTCAGGCATTGATTGACTATTTGAAGGTGTACATGGAACTGTGCTTCAAGAAAGAAAGCTGACATTTTTACCTGATAATGTTGCTATAGTCCTGTATTTTGTAAAGAAATATTTTAGTCGTAACGTAAAATTTGTCACAACTCCGAAAACGATAAAATAATTAATACAAAACAAAATAATAAACTAAAACTTGAAAAAGGAATTTAGTGCATCACCTGTAATAACTGCCACAAGGAATACATAGGAGAAACAAAACAACACAATTGTTTACTGTAATGACTCTAACTATAAATATGATAAAAAAACCACGACTCTAATTAAAAGAGAAAGCAATTTACTAAGATGAAAATGTATAGAAAGTGCTTTACTCGCCAGAGCATCCAAAGAAAATTTACGTCCAAGTTCATTTCACCTATCTCAGTAGTTCTTCTATTATCACAATGTATAATAATGAAAGATTATCCACGTATGCTTCTTATAATATGTAGATTTAATAGGCCGGTTAATGAAATTCAAGGAATAAAAAGACAACAAAATGATAAAAATATTGTCAATAAGATTGATGATATTTTATATTAGTTGGCCTTTTGACTAAACGGAAGCACGAAAAGAAGTACTCGGAATTTTAGGACACGCCTGTGTCCTTTATCAATTAAATAAGGAATAAACAATAAAGTGGGACTCACTCTTCCGAGAAATTCTGTTCTTGATTTTTTTCTCCTATATGTCGTACTATTGTAAGAAATTTGATAATGTTGACTTAGTAGTTTGCCATGGTTAGGGTTGTGGAGGGTGTGTAGTAGACTCTCTGTGGAAACCGTATTCTCTGTGTAAGCCTAAATTCTTGCGATTCTATTTTGAAAATGTATTTTAACCCGAACTTACGTCGTTCTTGTTGGCACTTAAATGCAAACACTAAAAGCACGTATCTGATGTTATCAACGTTGTGGTCCGGTTGGTTCAAATGTGCAGCGACAGAGACATTGCTGTTGTTGTCATTGATGGCTTTTTATGGTTATTGAACCGAAGACTGAATTCCGTGTTTGTTTCTACAGATAATTACCCTTTTTGCATTTGCTGCGAAAAATTAAATATTTAATATTTGATCAAAGTCCGCGGCCTGACAACTGTGTGTGCGCCGGGGCGTGACAAAATTATCAGTGATGAGATAGTTATAAACTTGACATCGGGGTTTATTGCAGATGACATTCCCTTGGCGAGGTGTTGATTTATGTATTCTAGATAATGTTAGAAGTGGGTGTAGGTTGCGGGTTGACGCATGGCATTGAGTGGGTTCTCTCTAAATATCTTTTTAATTCTGTGGTCGAGTTTTATGTACTGGAAATATTTTCGTAAGTTACGGGAAAGTTTGTAAATGTTGTAATTGAAATCAAAATTTCTGGTATTATTCTTTTTGTCTCATAGGTTAAAAGAGTACTTCTCTTTATTTTGAAAGACTTAGTGATTGATTTTTGATAGTTTTAAGTGGGAAAGTAATTGAAATGTTGCCCCCCCCCCTGTGGTTTTGTAATCCCCATTTTCAGAAAAGATACGTTTTATGCGTAAACATTGGCTATGGATTATTGATTTTTTTTTTTAGGTTAGTAGTGGGGCAGATGTAAAAATTTAGGTAGCAATAGTTATCTGTAAATTTGGTATATAATGTTGTGGAGATGTGGTTGTTATTTAAACGTAACAGTACTTCCAGAAACGGAATGGAATCGGTGGTTTATTCCATTGTGAAGTTGATGGCGTTGTGGAAATTCTTGAAGTGTTGTTTAAAGTTTTGTAGAGTGTTTTCACCATGTGTTCATATAGAGGAGATATCGTCCATATATATATATATATATATATATATATATATATATATATATATATACAAGTATATGATTGGTGTATACGGAATAAATTCCAATAACCGAAAATTACTATTCTTAAAAGAGTGCTCAGTACAGAGTAGAGCGAATATAATTTTTTTATTTAAAAATTATAGCATAAATATGTTATAAAATCACTAACATTATCAAATTATAACATAAATATGTTATAAAATCACTAAAACTATACTTGTATTTTGATTGGTCATTTCAGCTCATGTGATAGCGTATCCCTTTACGAGGGTTGGTTAATTAATTTGAACCTTTTAAAACCTTTATCCTACAATCTACATTCAACGTCATCACTTGATAAGATACCAGAGGTGTTGAAACAAAATGGCTATTTTTGTAGTGATTTTATAACATATTTATGTCATAATTTTTAAATAAATAATTATATATATATATATATATATATATATATATATATATATATATGTGTGTGTGTGTGTGTGTGTGTGTGTGTGTGTGTGTGTGTGTGTGTGTGTGTGTGTGTGTGATAGTGAAGAGGTTCTAGCCAGTATCTACTCAGCATATCTCGTTCTAGGGGATCCATGAATATGTTCGCATAGCTGGCAGCCAGTTTTTAGTCCCCATCGCTGTGCCCCTGACATGAATAAAATGGTGGTTGTCGAACTCGAAGTTGTGCGTGAGTATAATGCTGCTGATGTCTTGTGTGTTGTGTTCCTGAAAGTCACCGGTACGTAAAAAAATATTACAAGCTTGCATTCTTAGAAATTCTACAAAAAATAGACAGTCTACCAAACGAAAAATTACTTGTGACCATGTATGTGACATCCCTTTACTCCAACCTCCCACACGAGAAGGAAATACAAATTTGTAAGAATTTTTTACGTACCGTAACAGAAAGATGCTGAGGATACCATGGACCTAACGTGTGTTCAAAAACGAGGTTTTGAAGAAAATGGAATCCAAAAACGTAACTTATACTTAACATCAGGAAGAGGCAGTTAAAATTTCTGGGGCACGTAATGAGGAAGGAGAGCTTGGAAAACTTGATACTCACAGGACAGATTGAGGGAAAAAGGGGCAGAGGAAAGCAGCTCGTAACATACTTGATGAGTTTGAGTAAATGGATGGTAGAACAGGGTTTGGGAGAAATAACAAAAAGACAAAAGTTATAAACAGCTACAAGGGTCAGGAAGGCGTGGAGGGTCATGATCTCCTACGTCCTGAAGGGGCGTGGCGCATAAAAGAAGAACAAAATAAGAACTGTATTTCTCCAAGAATCGGTCGACCAGATTAATTCTCGCAGATAACGAATTTAAGATAAATAATAATAATAATAATAATAATAATAATAATAATAATAATAATAATAATAATAATTTATCCACTTAGCTAATGGAAACTTTTGTGAGTTTAATGGAAACGCATCCCATGTTGAATTCCGTCTGGTTATTGTCTTATGACAAACGTTTCCGCAAGTAGACTCCGTTCGAGATTTTCTCTTCATGAATTCAAGAGCAAAACTAGCTTGGCAGTTAGGTCTCATCATTTTACAGTCTAAAAAGCTAGAAGTAAGTTCTGTGTTAGCTGTTACTTCTTTCGCATTTCGTTGCATGTGGAACTCTCCAGTCAACTTTTGTCTTCAAATATTTAAATGCAATATCATTCGCTATATTCTTTCTTAATCCCTGTTCATTTATTATTCTTTCATCTTAATAATGTTTTTTTCTTCTTTTTCTCTTATTCTTTCACACTCAGTATCTCCTTGCGTCTTTGTTGCTTTATTTGCTTGCTTGGGTTGAAATGATTTAAAAAGTAAAAGACACACGGCCTTTGCTCCGCTCGTTTGGCCCATCGGGATTAAAACAATATTCGGCAGTGAAAAGTACAGCTGAAAAATCAGTCCTCTCTCTCTCACACACACACGTTTTGCCTACTGATTGGGCTTACGTGTTTTGTCAGATGCGTTAAGAACCGATATATTAAGATTGTCTAGACATCCACGCTGCCAAACGCCTCTTGGTCCGGGAGATAAAGTCCGCTTATCAGACCTGAATCAGGATTTGACCAAGATCTTTCACGACCTTCGGTATAGTAGCTGTCTATAATTTTTGCAATTCTCAGCGTTGTTTTATCGTTGGAAAATTCTGGTCTTATTTACTTTTCTTTATCCATCAACTCGGTTTTACAAGTCATTTAAAAAGATTCAAATTCGCAATTGAGATTTCGAAATTTATAGCTTCTCACACAAATGGCTGTCTTTTACATCTGCGAAACATGAACCGGCTTTTATACAAACTGCACAAATGGATACCGTCATTACTCATCAAATAAACCTTGAAATTAGAATGAGCGCTTATTTTATAGGTCGATTGAAGGAAAAGTGGTTGATAATCTGAAACGCAGTTCATTATTTTATATTTTCGCATTTCAAAACATGTCGGGGACTTTCATTTAATCTTATCACACATGTGATTTTCGGCTGCCTATACTCGAAATCTTTGGTTAAATGGATTAACATGACTCAGCACGAATAGAATTTCGCCAGTTTTCCTTTTTACCAATCAAATCGCAATTACTATCAGCGGTTCCTGCAAGTCATGAAATCACCATTTACTGGTTGTTGTATATCGACTTTCATACTATATATATATATATATATATATATATATATATATATATATATATATATATATATATATATATGTGTGTGTGTGTGTGTGTGTGTGTGTGTGTGTGTGTGTAAATGCTTTTAAATAGAGTGTATCTTTAAAGAAACAAACTGAATAACTGCCTTGATAAAGTCCCTCAGAGGAAGAAACATGTCGGCTAAGAATAATTTTCCCCTTGATATATAAATATAATATATATATATATATATATATATATATATATATATATATATATATATATATATATATATATATATATTAAAACCAAAACCAACGCGTTTCGTCGAATGTGGACTTTTCAAGACCAAAACGAAATGAATTTATTAAGTACAAAGTAACTATTAACACATGTAAAACCATCATTATCTTTAATATTTTCATTTTTACCTCCTTACTGTTTTAGATAATGGCCACCATTCATACTTATGATTGTTATTGCAAAGTTATTGCTTTATTGTTAAAGGTTTTTCGTTCAAATGTTTAATAATGCAATGGAGGAATCAGAATTCCTCCATTGCTGGTGTTTTAGAGTCGTAAATCTCGCAAGGGAATTGTTCTGTCAATCAATTACGATTTAAGATTGAACAGAAATTTCAAATAGGAAAGCCGTGAAATTATCATGAGTACTGATAGCTTTCAAATTATTTTAATAAATTGTATTTATTTTAACACTGAAATTATTTTTATGAAGGGTTCTCAAACATGCGAGGGCAATTCGATGTGGTGTAATGGTTAGCAACCTTGTCTCTCTATCTCAATTACGACTGAATCGTGAGTTCGATCTTCACTGGATGCCCCATACTTTCGGCCTTGTGCCACATCTGAGATACGCTTAGAAAATCACTTTAGGCACCTCGAGGTGGTGTAATGGTTAGCGAGCTTGTCTCGCTAGAACAATTACGAATGAGTAGTGAGTTCGATCCTCACTGGGTGCCCCATACATTCGGCCTTGTGCCATATCTGAGCTACGTTTAGAAAATCCTTAGGGGCTTCCCGCCCATATTCTTCCGGTGGGTTTGGTGGCGGAGGAGTAGAAAGGTTTTTCTCCGTCGGAGTAAATGCTGCAGATGTAATATTTGTTCCGTGTCGGAAGCCTTCTCTCCCCGCCTTGCGTTCCCCTACCATTGCGTAACGTCTATTCCTTAGCAGAATTATGACTAGCTTAGACCAGCTCTGACCAGCTTAGACCAGCTCTGACCAGCTTAGACAAGCTAAGACTAGCTTAGACCAGCGGCTCGAGTGGAAACACTCGGGTCCCCACATTAAAAACAGACTTTGTGTCACAACCTGGATCAAAGTAAATCTCGGAGTCTCAAACACGCCTCATGCGGCCTGAGAGCTCTCTTTCTCCGGTCGACGAGGAGCGACTTTCGTAACCAACATGTTCTTCAAATTTTAACAAGTTTTAACCAATTTGTCCCTCGTCCCATTCTATAGTTTTAAAATAGCATTATCGAACTGGTGCTATTCACGAAGTGTAAACGGACAGTCAATTTTAAGCTCATTAATGTCTGTCCTAGTTCCTCTCTCCTGAAGGGAAGGCAAATCTATCTCTCCGCTACCACTTACATCTTACGAGACAGTACAGATGTTACTTTGCGATAATTTCTGGCTTTCTATTTTTCAAATTTTCTCGAAAATAAATTTGACAACACATCGTGGAAAGCGAAAATAAGTATCGCTTTGTTATTTATTTTTATTTTTTAGTCTTTCATTCGACGAAAGGAAATAAAGTCATGGAAATGCAACGGAGTGTGAAAGAATATAAGGAAAAAAAAAACGTTAAGGAGAGTGAACAATAAATTAAGAAAAAAAGATAAAAGTTGACATTGCATTTACATTTTTAAAGATTCAAGTTGACTGAAAAGTAAGAGGCCGGAAGAGACTTCCACAAGCGAGAAGGAAATTTTAATATAGAACGGACGGCCACATCTAGCCATTTGAATTTTCAAATGATGAAACCTAGCTAACAATCAAATATTGCGATTAAATTCGTAAAGTTAAGGTACCAAAGAGGAAACCTAACTAGAATAATTACCATGAAAATATTAATAGAAAAATCACAGAGAAAGTGACCGGAGTCGAAAAGCCAGATCAGGACTGATAACATTGCAGATTCTTTGGATTTTACCAAGAATCTCTAAATATATAGCAAGAGAATCAGACCAGATTTGGCAGCAATATTCAAAGCAAGGACGAATGGTAGACTTATAAATAAAAAGAAAGACGACGTGAAAGTGACTGAAGTCGAGATGTCAGATCAAGACAGATCACATTGCAGATTCTTCTTTGGATTTTATCAAGAATCTCTAAATATATAGCAGGGGCACCAGACCAGATGTGGCAGCAATATTCAATGCATGAATGAATGGTAGACTTATAAATGTGTAAGATAAATTCGGGCGAGAAAAAGTTATCTAGGACGACACAGTGAACCAACTTTCCTAATAGCAAACCTAACAATTGATTCAATATAATCTTTCCACTATATGTGATCAGATAAGGTTATACGTTAAAAACACAGTATTCATTAAATGAACCAGACTTCTTTTTGCCAGACAGAAGGTAATGTTCATTTTTTTTTTCATAAGAGATGAAGGAAGAAATTTGGCTACACCTGTTGGCATTGGAGACAGAAAATGACGTTTCTCTTCATAGTAGGAATCGTTTTGATAACACATTCAAGTGGTGGGGGTTACAGGATTTGGCTGATAACCACCATTCACGACAGAAAAAGATTATTTTCATAACAATAGGAGGAATAGATTGAATCTCATAACGAGGCTGTCTTCTTCTATGTGTCGTGTCCCTTCAGGATGATGCGATCTTGACTTTCTACAATATGGCTGTCCTTTGAAGGTCTTAATAATGTTTGTCTTTTTGTTATCCCTCCTAAACCTAAACGGCCATTTCAGTCTGAGCGGTTCAATCTCTGTTTTCGTTTTCCGTTTTTCCGCGTCAGTAACCATTAGGACACTTAGTGAGGAAAGAGGGCTTGGAAAATCTGTCACTCTATATTGAAGAGAGGAGGTGCCAGAGGAAAGCAGTAATTAAGTTAAAGTAGCTTATGCGTTGATTTCCACCGTCCCTCTTTCCTTTAGTCTGTCCTGAGAAAATCAGATTTTCCAAATTCTCCTTCCTCATAATGTGCCCTTGAAATGTTAAATGTCTCCAAGACTATTTATGCAAAAGTGAGGATATCAGATTGTGTCAGGATTTGAACTCGCTTCGCTAACTCCACTTATCGCGCCGACAACTGTTAAACTGCCAATATTTTTTTTTTTTTTTAAAGTAGTATTATTTAAAAACTGCACACCGGATGTTATAAAGATTTTTTTTCTTTAATTAAAAGTGTCTGTTAAGTTGAAAGAAACTTTATCAAAAGTAATGTTAGAATCAAGGAATCTATATGTGGTACCGTTTTTCTTTCTCGCAATTAGCATAGTTAGCGTCTCTTTTACTCTTAATGAAAAAGATTCCAATTCTCCAGACCGACTCTCCTGTTGTACCGGTGCAGAACGTAATACTTCTTATCGACCCGCCACTTAACGATCATACAATTCTTAACAATCTCACTAATGAAGACTATCTTACGCTAGGATCGCGGGGTGCCCATCTCTCAGCGCATCACCCATTTTTCTTTGCTTCGTAGAAGCCCCGCACTTGAAGAAGCTCTCTGCTCTGAAATACTAAAAGTTATGGTAACCAAGGCTACGGTCATTCAGAGTAACATATACAGTGAAGGGATACGTATTGACGGCGAATAGGGATTGCAGAAATCGATTGCTTTTAAGTGCTTACATTGTCGCAAGAGGCGAGAAAAGCTTCTCAATCAGCAAATAGGCCGGCTTCCTGCATTTGGAAATCATCGGACATTATGATTCGATGGAATTGCTCTTCATTATTTTGATTCTCCGAACGCAGGGCTGACTGAGAACATTTCAACGTTCGATGATGGAATTGGAAATTGAATAAAAGAGAAATATGCAACCGACTTTCTATAATAAGATTTTAATGGGCCAAATTATGGTTGTTGTTTTAGTAGACGCAGAAATAAACTTGTGTGCAAGGAAAGACGGAGAGCGTTGCATTTGCTAAACTCAGTCGACATATTGGGCACCTACCATAGAGCAAGCAACTTAGTTTTGCTGACGAATGTGAATGAGTTCTACGAGGGTAGGTCGCAAATTATCCGCAATTTCACCATAATATATCTGTGCTATTATTTTCTAAGCGTAACTTAACATGTGGGACAAAGCCGAAAGTATGGAGCACCCAGTGAGCATCGAACTCACTATTCAGCCGTAATTGATCTAGCGAGTCAATCTTGATGGCCATTACGCCACGTCAAGCGCCCTTGTAATTTTCTAGGTATAGCTTATATGTGCCACAAGGCTGAAAGTATGGAGGCCCTAGTGAGGATCGAACTCACTATGCAGTAGTAATTGATCTAGCGAGACACGCTTGCTAACCATTACACCACGACGAAGTGCCCAAATAGCTTGTTATCGTGCTTTTCTAAGCAGAGTGTAGTTGTGACACAAGGCGGAAAGTACGTGGCATCCAGTGAGGATCATACTCACTATTCAGTCGTAATTGATCTAGCGAAGCTTTTTAACTATTATAACACTTCGAAGTGCCCAAATAGCTTGTTATCGCGCCTTTCTAAGCAGAGGTTAGATGTTGCACAAGGGTGAAAGTATGCGGCACCCAGTGAGGATCGAACTCACTATTCAGTCGCAATTGATCTAGCGAATCAAGTTTGTTAGCCATTGCATCACTTCAAATTGCCCAAATAGCTTGTTATCGTGCCTTTCTAAGCAGAGTTTAGATGTAGCACAAGGGTGAAAGTACGGGGCACCCAGTGAGGATCGAACTCACTATTCAGTCGTAATTGATCGAGCGAGACAAGCTTGCTAACCATTACATCACGTCAAAGCGCCAAGACATGTCTGTGTTATGGGTGCGGATATTTTTTTATAAGTATTTAGACTTAAGGGTTGCTCTGGTAAAGACGTAGCTGGATTATTAGTTCTTATTTTATGTGCCGTCTCCTATCTGAGTGATCTTGGCTCTCCACAACTTCCTATCGAATGTTTTTCTTAATAAGTAAGCCTTGTCTTTTCGCTGTCCCTTCCAATCAATGTAATTTACACAAGCTCGTTAGGTAGCTTACTCGTTGCTTTCCTCTGGCTCTCCTGCCTTCAATATAGAGTGACAGATTTTCTATACCCTCTTTCCTCACTAAGTGTCCTAATGGTTACTGACGCGGAAAAACCCAAACATATACAATGATATGCATACACGCACAAATATGCAGAAACACAATAAAATCATATACGCTCACGCATTTACAGTCATACACAAACGCACCAACATAAGAGCAATCACACGCACACACACATATTTATATTTAGGCATCATATCTTTATTCAAATAATTTTCAGTAAATAATATAGATAGATTATGTCTATTTTTTTAAGAAATTCATTACAAGGAAGCAGGGCGTTCCACTAGTACGCAAAGGGTTACAGAGGATTGAAAACAAGAGTAAAGAGGCGTGTTTGAGGAAAGGATACAGAGAAGGACGGGGAACAAGCTCAGGGTGTTTGATGTCGATTGACATTACACTTGAATATTTAAAGATTATAGTTATTGGGGAAACAAGCAAGAGGAAGAGAGTTCCACAGACGAGAAGTGCGAGAGAAGGTGTTTGAATAAAAGAGACGGTTACATTTAACCATTTTGACAGTGAAAGTGTGGGACCGAGATGCCAGTTTGGTAGCACGTTTAAATTCATGAAGTCTGGGAACTAACGACAGTAGCTCGTCGGAACGGTCGCCGTGAAAATATTTGTAGAAGAGACAGAGGGAGGCCGCAGCATATCTGTGGGATAGCGATTGTAGACTAGATGCCAGATCAGGACCTATCATCTTGCATATTCGTCTCTGGATTTTGTCAAGAACCTCGAGACGTACAGCAGGAGCACCAGACCATATATGGCAACAATATTCCATGCAAGGACGGATGGTTGATTTATAGATTTCAAGGATGGATTCAGGCGAGAAAAACCTTTCCTGGCAGTAGCTGAAGCTATTGATTCAATGTTATTCCACCTCATGTCAGCGGACTGCGTGAGACCAAGCGGGCGTAACGAGGCGCTCTCGAAAAGTTGGGAAACAGCCGTTCAGATGAGAGGTAGGGAGGGTTCTCTGTGGTGGGGAAAGGAGAGAAGTTTCGTTTTCTAGGCATTACAGTTTACAAGCCATTTCCTGCCCCAGTCAACCAACGATTGGAGGTCCTTTTCGAGATCAGCAGCCAGGTTAGTTTTGTCAACGATACCAGATTTACTATAGAGGCAGGAGTAATTAGTAAACAGTAGTGTCGTCCGCGTAGATTACTACTTGAGAACTGATAATATCGGGATGGCCCGTTCCAGTTCTCTGATCAGTTTCTTGAGGTTAAGATGAAATTCATTAACGAAGGCGCTGTAGTTTTATCTTACCCAATGTTGCATATCTACCAATTTCCGGTCAGCTCTCTTATATTGGGACGCTTGTTTTGAAAAAAAATCCATAGCTACAACGGATAAATTTAAAATTTTAAAATAATTATGACAGCGCGTTCACGCGTGTTTTTAAAAATTGCCATCAGAACAAATGTAGATTTTATCACATTTACAATAAGTTTGTCTTAGCAATTTACCCCTGAGGATGATCTTGAAGGAGACCGAAAGTACTTGGGTAAGAAAAAGCTACTTGATAAATTCCAGCTTAACATCAAGAAACTGATTAAAGAATTGAACAGAAGCAATATAAATAGACATAATCTGTCTATATTATTCAATGAAACATATATATATATATATATATATATATTGTCATCCACGTAGAGACTGTTTCACAGCTCATCAGTGTGGGTAGACATCCGATTGACTCAAGCCGGGATCGAAACCCGACTGATTTAGTGTCAGTCGGAGATTTTACCCTGAAGCTATTGGTTCACGGTAGGATGAAGGTGAATTTAGACGTATTTTTTGTTTTTAGACAAACATGCCAGTGACCGGAGAACTCGATTCCTCTTAACAAAGAATCTTGCATCAGCAGCAGTAATAGTTACAGTTTACAAATTCACTTTTCTCCCCGAAGAGCTCAACCGAAATAATTTTTTCAGGACCATGTGTATATATTGTCATCCACAGACTGTTTCGCAGTTTCACAGTTCATCAGAGAGAGAGAGAGAGAGAGAGAGAGAGAGAGAGAATAACACGTAAGTTTGCATGAAAGAGTAGTCATTGTGTAGCCTATATAAGACATGTTGTTTATTATTTACAGAGATGCAAACTCGTTTGACAGACACATTCATAAACAACAGTCATTGCCGTCTTATCTAGGAGGTTGGTGGATTGAGAGATATTATTTTTGATATTTAGATTACTGTCTTTAGCTTATTTGAAATAATAAATGATAAATCTTAATGTGTAATTTTTTCTACAGGTTCAATATGTTTATGCATTAACAGTTTTATTGCTATTTCTTCCTGTTTACTGAATGTAAAGAATTTCATTTCCGTAGAATATGTTAATATCATGGTTAATAATATTAATATCTTGAGAACAGGAATTGTTTTTGAATAAGTGAAGTCAAACTTCATAAATAACAATGTCATTAAATAAAGCATTATTAATAAGTATTTGTTTTATGTTACTTAATTCCTTGATAAAAATTGCTATACGCGCGCTCACACACACACACACACACACACACACATATATATATATATATATATATATATATATATATATATATAAAGAGAGAGAAAGAGAGATAATAATGTGGATGTAAATTCGGATATAAGCCTGAAATTTATGGTTGATTTAATGGGGAGTTATCCGGCTATTTTAGAATAGGTGAATGGATGTCTTTTCTAAAAATGGAAAACAGAATGGTTAAGGAAATAATTAATTATTCACGGGTCATACAGTGCAAGTGAATGACGTCATATTTCTTGATCATACTCTGACTTGCTAAGATATTAGAAGCTTGTGAATCAGTGTTGGTTCGTTTCACATTGTAATATCCTCAGGGAACGGTTTCTTTGAAGAACGAAACGGACAGGAAAATTCTGTTTGAAGACGCCATGATTATGTCAGCAGTAAATTTTCCTGTTATCTACCTTCAACCATTTGCAATTCAAATATTTAACTCTTTTTTTTCTGCAATCATTTTATCCAAAGCAAGAAGATATAGCCACTAAGACGCAACGGGTTATTGAGAGTGATGGAAAGTGTGAAAACATTGTGGGGAGGACATTAGAAGACCAGGATTCAAGGAGAGAGATGACAATTGGAGGTTAGCATCAGCCATTCTGATGAAAAGCAAAAAAGTTTTGCGTTCTTCTAGTTCACTTTGTTTTTTTTCTTTCATTCCAATATTATTTTTATTTTCACAAAGGAAGCAAAGGCCTTCAGCAAATGGCTAAAAGAAAAATAAAAGTTTCATCGACAAAAAAGGTTTTCCGTTGCAGAATCGGAGTAAACCAATTTTTGAACTGAATCCCGTTCGGCAAGAATATAATGGATTCGACGAATGAGGATCTGA
Organism: Acanthosepion pharaonis; assembly: GCA_903632075.3. Taxonomy (NCBI): domain Eukaryota; kingdom Metazoa; phylum Mollusca; class Cephalopoda; order Sepiida; family Sepiidae; genus Acanthosepion; species Acanthosepion pharaonis. The sequence continues at coordinate 575,859 of CAHIKZ030000031.1, read as the reverse complement.
GAGCTTAATTGATTCAGTTATGGAATTTTGTGCGATAATCTTAAGTGGCACTTAAGACCCGCTAGTGATTTACAAAGGCGGCCACATATGGAGCAAGTGTGAGGATTGTGGGATGAGATCACTGTTAGATTGGCTGACCTTTTAGATTAAACCGCCAGAAAACCCGCACAAGTGATTTGATTAAAATGGTGAAGACTTGTAAAGAACAATCCACAGTTTTCGGAACTATTGATGCACTCAGTCGGTGCAAATAAATGCGACAGATGAAGCAGACAATAGACCTCAAGAATATATATATATATATATATATATATATATATATATATATATATATATATATATATATGTTATGTTTATAGATATAATTTATTTAAGTAAATGCTTCATTTTTAATTAAACAGTATTAACTACATTTACCGGCCTAATTGTTCTAGAAAGTTTTATAATGTGACCATGTTTTAAACGGAGCGCTGATCTTATAAAACTTTCAGTTATTTGTTTAGATAAGTCTTGTTCTTATGTACATCGTCTTTGTCATGTTTTATTGATAATGTTATATTTATGAATATGTCCTGAAGATGGTTTATTAGACCGAAACGTCCGACGTTGACATTATGTTAACATTAAAACAGCATAATTCTATATAAGGATTTTTGTTTGTTTTTTCCGTATATATTTTTCTTCATACTGTCGGATCTATATCCATATATTTGCTTATATATATATATATATATATATATATATATATATATATATATTATTTGGTACTTCGTATAGATAATCCCAAAGAGGATATAATCCAGATAGCTCAATGTAAAAAGAGAGCAAACATTAATTATTCGTAGAAAAAAAGACGACT
>CAHIKZ030000031.1:570000-572500 GCA_903632075.3 Acanthosepion pharaonis | reverse complement strand
CATCAGTAAACTTCCTTGATGTTACTCTTAACCTGAACAACAATACATACGAACCGTACAAAAAAAAGATAATGACACCCCAACTTCCTCCAACTACCCACCTTCAATCATCAAACAAATACCCATATCAATCAGGCTGAGAACTCATCTAACCTACGCATTTTCAATAACAAAAAAACACCATACAACAAAGCACTAAAAGCAAGTAGACAAACACAACAACTACAATATACATCTCCACAGCCAAAACACAAAAACACAAAAAGAAATATTATCTGGTTTAATCCACCATACAACAAAACCGTCAAAACGAACATAGGTAAGACATTTCTAAACTTAATAGAAAAGCACTTCACTGAAACAAACCGATTAGCAAAAATATACAGCAAAAATAACGTTAAAATTAGTTACATTTGCACAAAAAATATAACAGAAATAATAAAAAGCCACAACAAAAAAAATGACAACCTACAAAAATGAAACCAAGGATCCAAAATGCAACTGCAGAAATAGAGCAATATGTCCACTCCAGGGAAATTGCCAACAAACGAATACAATATATAAAGCCAAGGTAAGTGCAAACAACAGCACAATTTACTACATCGGTGCATGAGGGTCCATTCAAGAAGAGAAAAACTTTTCATTCAAAAGAAAAATACTCGAACAGCACTACACTATCTACATACATATGGAAACTAAAAGACTGAAATATCACACCAGGAATAAGCTGGAAAATATTGAAAAAAAAAAGCACCTGCCTACAGCAACATTACAAAAAATGCCTACTTTGCCTACACGAAAAAGTAGCACTAATATCCCATATCCCGAAAAAGAATTTACTAAACCAAAGATCAGAGATAATTTCCAAATGTAGGCATGAAAATAAATCCCTATTATCAAAATTTATACCAAACGGATAAAACAAAAAAACAAAGAGAGAGAGAGAGGGAGAGAGAGAGAGAGAGAGAGAGAGCGACACCAACAATCACTCTCTAGTTCAAACTACCATCACAATAATTATATTTATTGTTATTATCATTCCACCACCATTACTAATCACTTCTACCACTTTACAATAACTATTAGCTACTAAACCTTCAACACCATCACTACCACATCAGAGCTACTATTAGCATATTAGTCCGCGATAATTATTAACGTAAATTACTAACCCCTCCCCACCTAGCAAATTTAATACCACCAAGTAAAAACTAATAAAGATTACGAACTGCAATTTCTACCAGTTACATATGCGCAGTCATCAAAAACAAGCAAATAACCAGCTTTAAAATAATAACAAATCAGCCTTAAATTAAAAATAATAGCAACTTTTTACCTATCATAATTTTACACAGACTCCACCACATGTATATATTATCCAGCAGGAAAAAATAGAGAAATGGTTTGATTGTTGACACGTCTACATCCACGAGAAAAATAGATACACATCCGATCTTTAAGATTCAACAATCAAATACGTATGTATGTAGGCAACAGCACGCATATACATACATATGTCAAGTCCCGTACTGTCCACATATGTTTGTGTGAGCCTCGGTGGGCGAGCGCGTGTGTATGTGTGTCTGCGTACCTCAATGGGTTTACGGATATGCATGTATGTTTGCGTTAGCATGAGTGACATCACGACGATGATGTCCCTCCCACTTCCACAATAACACCAATACGCGCAACCTGCATAAATCCAAAATTTTGAAAAATTAATCAGTTTGTCTGACGATCACAAGCAGCGTGAAACCCAGGGTCACAAACTCACATCAATCCAACTAAATATGTTAGCTCTATCTCTGATATTAAGCGCTTTCTCATAAGTGCCGCGCATATAATATATAAATAATAGCGTATATAATATATTACACACTCACAAACACACACACACACACGCACACACATATATATATATATTTATATACACACATTTTTCATATATATATATATATATATATATATATATATAAACTTGTCACTTAGCAGATTGATGTCATATTCAGCACCACAACTGTAGATTTTTTGTAGAGGCACCTTTGTGCAATTGTTCGATCCACTCGTCAGGATGGACCATCTAATGTCTGTCAATTTTTATATTAAGCTAAAGTTAGGTAAAAGCACATTAGCATAAATTAAGTTTATGCAATCTTTTTATTGGTATTATGTTCATCTTTTTTGTCCGTGTGTATGTGTGCGTGTGCAAGTGTGTGTGTGTGTGTGTGCGTTTGCGTGTGCAAGTGTGTATGTACGCTGTTGAAATATATCTGAAATCGTGGCCATTATCAGTGAGAGGAAAACAATTTCATAAATTGCTTACGTTTTGAACATAGAAAAAAGAAAACGCCATTGATTGTTTGAGTCATTTTTTACGGATTATCATTTTTTTTCATGTTATTTAAAGTCAGAACCTAATTTTAGAAGATTTTTTTAGAGATAATTCAATTACTCTACCCGAACATCCAAGCTTACAGCACCAAGCGATCACCCATCTAAG
>CAHIKZ030000031.1:525000-565000 GCA_903632075.3 Acanthosepion pharaonis | reverse complement strand
TAATGGTTTTGGGCAAGTTGTTTGCCAGGATTAGGGTTGTAGACGGTTTGTAGAAAACGTTTTGTGGAAACTGTATTTGTTGAGTATGCCTAACTTCCTGTTTAGACCTAGAATGTGGGAATTTCTTTAAAAAATACATTTCAACTCGATCTTTAGGCGTTCTTGTTGGCAATTAAATGAAGACGTTAAAAGGGCGCATCTAACCATACTGTGGTCCGGTTGAAGGAAATGCACAGCGACTTTTTAATATTTTAATTTGGGAAATCATCTTCGAATACGTTTTAACAACATCGCCCACGTGACGACTATGTGATCATATTTAAACGGAACGCTGATCTGTATAAAATTTCAGTTATCTGTTTGGATTAGTTGGGCTCTTATGTCCATCGTCTTTTGTGTTAAATTTTTATAAGTTCTAATGTTAATTATGTTTAAATGAAAATGTCCATGAAGATGGTCTTAAATAGACCGAAACGTCCGACGTCGACTTTATTTTAACATTAATACTACATAATTGCATATTCAGATTTTGTTTTTCTGTATTTTTCTTTCATATATATATATATATATATATATATATATATATATATATATATATATATATATATGAGTGTAACAGCAAAATTGTTCAAATCGTGTAACTGCATCGGATAACTATCCATTCCACAAAAAGTTTAGCCATTTTGACACTATTTGTCGTAAGAATCATTGAAGAACTCTTTGATTTATTGAGCTAGAAAGAGAAGAGGTTAAAATCTTTTTTGTGTCAGCCCAACTATCTTCTTAGCTGAGCAATGGCAAGAGGTAAAAATTATTTAGGCGTTTAGTAAAGTTACCAACATTCATACTTTGGCTTGCATCTTCAAAAATCCATTCAAGAACCATGAAGAAAACTGTCAATAAATTTAAAAAATACAGAAGCGTAGAGAGGAGAATTGGATCAGGAGGTCACAACAGGATGAGGGATCATCATTTCAACTTAGAGCTAAATACATTCTTAGTGTATGGTGTATATATATATATATATATATATATATATATATATATATATATATATATACATACACGTATCATTAAATAATATAGACAAGTGTTGTCTATTTATTTTATGTAATTTTTTTTCGTAACATCTGATAAGATTAATAACATTATTATTGAACGAAGAAAGAAATTCACAATATTGATCCATATTTTTTTAATACAATCTAAGCTTTCGGCTTACTTAAGCCATTATCAAAGATGTCAATTACAACATATTAAGCAATATACGGACAAGACAGTGATGATAGTCTGTCATTGTTTACATAGATGATTTCTAAGCAACGATAAACACGCGCATATAAGACGCTATAAATATACACACATATATATATATATATATATATATATATATATATATATATATATATATATATATATATATATATATATATATATATATATATATATGTGTGTGTGTGTGTGTGTGTGTTTGTGACTTTATTTCAATACTTCATGAGCTTCCGATCCTTAGCTAGGATTAATTAATGAACATGTCATATTCGTTTATGATTTATTCCATCACGATACTTCTGTTAAGCTTGGAGAGTAATTATACGTTCTTATTGTTCAAAGTAGAGTCGAATCGTGTTATAAAACCCTCGGAAAATTCCAGTAAGATATCTTTAATCATTTCTAAGATACAACGGTTCAAAGCTTAATCTGACAATTGAACAAATTTTGCTGTTACTGAATTTGGATAATTTTGCTGTTACAACCGACACACACACACACACACACACACACACACACACACACACACACACACACCTATATGTATGTATGTATGTGTGTGTGTTCCAGAACGTCAACACAGTTTATTTGAGTGCTGGTTTGTATGTGCACATGTGCGTTATTTTCTTATTAGGCGGATAAGAAAGTGAAGCGATGCGGATGGAAAAAGAATGAAAACTGGATTTTCATCAATTATTCATTCGTTTCAGTTCGGAACGTCAGCACGAGTTACTTCGGTCTGTAAAGGAAAAGCATCACTGTTTGCTTTTTACCAGCTGATCCGAAAACAATTTACAAATAACAGTTCTTCAGACTGGCGACTGCCTTTTTCACTCTTTGTTTCTCTAATTTTTCACTTTCACTTTCACTTTCTCTTTGTACATGCCGAACTAGTATCTAAAAACCAAAGAAAACAAAGGCAACAAATGACTGACGCCAAAAGACAAGAAAATAAAAAGTGTCAGTGGAGAGTAAAATATAAAATTACTTATACTGTTGTAGGTAATAATCTTCTTCCCTGTGCCGTGTCCCTTCAGGACGTAAACGATCATGGCTCTCTACAATTTCCTGTTCATTATTTACATTATTCGGACTATTGTCCTCATCTTTGTCGCCATATTTATTACAACGTTTCGGCCGTTGTACGCCCTGGCCTTCTTCAGGGGGTTGGAATGTCCAACTGAACTCACTTTCGCTCACTGGGGTAGACTGTTCTAGTTCCACGTGCCATGTTTAATGGATGTCAGTTATCAGTTATCTGTTAATTTCCCTCTGGAAGTTCTCCGCTGACTTACTCACACTCTTTGGGTCCTGTCACTGTCCTTGACGACACATGGCACAGTGGATAAAGGCGTTGGTTAGATCCAGTGACAGGACCCAAAGAGTTGTGAGTTCAATATACTTTCAGAGGGAAATTAACAGGAAACAACTGAAAACTGACATCCATTAAACATGGCACGTGTAACTAGAACAGTCTACCCCAGTGAGCGAAATAAAGAGTTCAGTTCGACATTCCAACCACCTGAAGAAGGCCGGAGCGTATAACGGCCGAAAAGTTGTAATAAATATGGCGACAAAGATGAGGACAATAATCCGAATAATGCAAATTATGTACATAATACCTCATCTCAGAAATATAGACAAATTTCCTGTCCTTTGTAGCTCTTAATAAATGTTATCTTTTTGTGATATCTCTTAAGCTTTGTTCCGCCATCCATTTACTCAAGGTCGCTAGGTTCGTTATGCGTTGTTTTCCTATTGCTTTCAATCTGTCCCGTGAGTATCAAATTTTCCAAGCCCACTTTCTTCATTATGTGTCCTAGAAATATAAAATGTCTTTTCCTGATGGTAAGTATAAGTGTCCTTTTTGTTTTCATTTTCTCTGAAACTTCGCCGTTGCACACTTGTTCGATTGATGATATTCTCAGCATCCTTCTGTAGGACAGCATTTCTGCTGCATCAAGTTTCTTCTTAATCTTTGAAGAGATTGTCCAGCATTCACTGTCGTATAGAATGATTGATATTAGGTAACAGTTCAGTACTCTTTTTTTTTGATCTAACAATGTTTTTTTTTCTGTTTCTTAATACTCTGTTTAGCTTTTGAAAGGTATCTTTCCCTATTCCAGTGCATCTCCGGATTTCAGTGTCGCACTTTCCGTCCTCGGTTAAAATACTTCCTAAAATACTTAAACTGTTGTACTTGTTTGGTTTAATATCTCCGATTTGTAATTTGCACGTCGGGCTGTTCCATTTGTTAACAACATTGTATTCTGCTAAGGGTCATACATCAATTAATGTTTTGCCCTCGCTTTCCTTTTGTGGGAATTCTTGTAGTTTCCGTTCTGTCTTATCAACACAGTTTCATTTGCATATCTAAAGATTGTGACCACCAATAATGAAACCTGGTAGGATTTCTAATTCTCTCAGAATAGACTCGCCGTATTGGTTAAATAAGTCAGAAGACACATCCTTGTGTTACATACATATCTATTGGGCTCCTCGAGGCGGTGTAATGGTTAGGAAGCTTGTCTCGTTGGAACTATTACGATTGAGTAGTGAGTTCGATTCTCACTGCTTTCGGTCTTGTGCCACATCTAAGCTACGCTTGGAAAATCACAACATACCTTTCTATTGTTGCGTATTTACTGAATTCATTTTCTATCCTCATTCAGGCGGTTTGTGACGTGCTAAAACCACTTTAAACCTGTTAACATGATCGTAGAATGAATATCTGGGCCTTGCGATAAAAATCAGCGGATATTAAGTATGAAGGAATACCAATTAAAAAAACTGTAAAACTATTGCCATCTAACTGGATCCATGGTCATTCAATGAATGGTAAAAACTAAAATTAACTATTATGTCATGCAAATCTTATTGGCGTTACAAAATCTAATTGTAGCAAAACATAAATAATTAAATAAACAAAATAAAAACATGAATAAAATTAAAAGCGGCAAATATTAGAAACACTACAGTAGTTTGCAATATGAAATTAAAAAAAATAATAATAATAGTGAACAGCAAAACTCGAACTTTAATCGGTACAGCGACTTCATTACACAACCAGTCTAGGAAAAAGAAAAACTCTAAATTCCAAGCCGTGGACAAGACAAGATGAAACCACTCCACTATCTTTTCTGAAGCAATTCCGTAACAATTGATTGATAGTTAAAAGAAATGGAATCTGAGGAGAGATGATCGCTTATATCCTGAAGGGACATGTAATTAAAAAAATAATTATTATAATTTTATACGGCAATTAGTAATATTGTCATTTATTTCCCTTTTAATGATGGTATGATTTTCCTTTCAGATTTTTAACACCGAAAAATAACGTTATTTTCCGGTAAGCAAGAATGATGACCCCACAATAGTATGTTTGAAATTGGACTGGAAATTGCTTTATTCTTCAAGTTATAGCATTTTTACTAGTTTTGCCTTAGCAAATATCTCGCTACGCCGTGCAGTTTTTGTTGTGTTATATTAGCAAGCTCCAAAAATGGCGGGCCATTAAAATATAGTATGTGCTTTACAATTTCAGTTTGTTTGCAATTAGTTTTGTTTTCTAATGTAAAACTGTACGTTGTACTTTTACCTCATCTCCGGTTTCTACATTTTTGTTATTGGAAATACTCTGATCCATCACTTATTAATCCTTTGTCATTTTTTTTTATTTTTTAGCTGTTATCAGTATACTTGCATTTCTATATCTGTTAATCCTACTTAACCCCGCCTTCTATGCAGCTGTGCGCGCTTCCTCCTTCTTTTCTCTGTACATGGAGTTTGCCAACATTACGGGTTTGGTGTAACGTTTTATGCATTGTCATTAAATTTTATGTCGTTTAATCTGATCTGTAAATTCTTTGTGATTCTTTTGAGCAATTCTTTTTTTTTTTTTTACTTTCATTTCATATTATTTTTTGAATCAATTTCTAATAGTCTTAGTTCTTATCTCGCGATACAAAAAGCGGCGGATATTAAGTAGGAAGAACTACTAGATAAAAAATGTAAAAACTATTGCCAACTCGCTGGATCCATGAATGGTAAAAACGAAGATTTGCTATTATGTCATGAAAAACTTATTAGCGGCGCAAAATTAGATGTGGCAAAAAATAAATCATCAAATAAAATATGGATAGAACTGAAAGAGACAAAATGGGGAAACAACTATTATAGTTTGCAATACGAAATTAAACAATAATAATAATAATAATAATAGTAGTAGTAGTAGTAATAATAATAATAATAATAATAATAATAATAATTAGGAATTATCAAGCATATATACTAAAATATTGTGTCAGCCCAAAATGCAGATTCTGTGATAAATATCCAGAAACGATTGATCATCTTGTATCAGGTTGCACGATGTTGGCACCCACTGAATATAAAACCCGACATGACAGAGTGGGCCAATATCTGCACTGCAAAATCTGCAACTTCTACGGGAAGGAAACTGAAAGAAACTGGTATGAACACCACCCAGACCCGGTTACGGAGATAGGACCTGTTACAATTCTATGGGACTACACAATACACACTGACAGAACAATCAAAGGCAACCGCCCAGATATTGTTATTAAAGACCACAAACAAAAACGGTGCCTCCTTATTGATATGGCAGTCCCTGCTGACTGCAATGTATCTTTGAAGATATTCAAAAAGTTGTCAAAATACAAGGACCTTGAAATAGAAATCTCGAAAATGTGGCATATGGGAACATCAACAATCCCTGTTGTAGTTGGAGCCCTAGGATTGGTTGGAAAAGATTGCAGTAGACTAACTGAAAGGATTCCTGGAAGTCCATGCCTCAAGGAGATACAAAAAAATTGTTCTGACAAGTACAGCCCACACCTTACGAAGGGCTTTATCTATGTAATTTTTTTTTTTTTTTTTTGTCAGTGGAAAGTGTCATGATGCCATTTCTAACCTTAGGTCCCTGGGCGGGACCCGGAAAGAAATGTGTAAACGCCAGAAATCAAAGAAAATAAAAATAATAATAATAATAATAATAATAATAATAAGAAGAAGAAGAAGAAGAAGAAGAAGAATCCTTGGTAGCCAATGCCTTAAAGAAATACAAAAATTGTACTCATAAGCACAGTTCACGCCTTACGAAGGGCTTTATCTATGTAAAATATGTGCGATTTTTTTTTTATTGGATTTTAGGCACTTTGATTTTAAAGATACGAAAGATTCCTATAGTAATCTTTGGTGCACCCGCGAGCGAAAGACAGACAAAATTTAGAAGTAAAATTTAAAACCTGCTAGGAAGAATTTAAAAATTTAATAAATAACCAAAAAAAAAAAAATACTTTTTTTTTTTTTTTTTTTCATTAATAATACCATAAATATTTTCACGATAAAACTTTGTTTTTATCAAGTTTTGGGACTTTTTCCATAGTGGTATGCTTTTTTTTTAGCGATTTTTTTTTTGAAGTACATATGTTTATTGCATCACTTTCTAATATTCTTAGGTCTTGGCTCGCGATAAAAAGCAAAGAAACAGAAGAAATACTACTTCAAAAATGTAAAACTATTGCCATCTAGATGGACCTATGGTCAGTTCATGAATGGCAAAATTTATATAAAATATGGATAAAAATAAAAGGGACAAAAAGAAAAAAAAACAACTATCGTAGTTTGCAATACGAAATTAGATATCTCTCTATATCTCTGAGATGAGGTATTATGATTACTTATTTACATTATTCGGACTGTTAACCTCATCTTCATTGCCATATTCACAACGTTTCGGTCATTGTACACTCCGGCCTTCTTCAGATGATTGCAATTTCGTATCAAACCCTTTAATTCGTCCAATGGGGTAGATTGTTCTAGTTCCATGTGCCATGCCACTTCCGGATGTCTCGGTTATTTCCCTTTAACTCAATCTCCAAGTTCTGTCTCACCACTCCCGCAGCTTGGTACTGAACTCAAAATTCTTACACATATATCCCCAAGGGCACATGGTCCAGTGGATATAGGCTTTGGTTAGATCCAGTGACTAGACCCGAAGAGTTGTGAGTAGCATGTTTTAAAACGCTCCAAACAGCATAATCTAGAGGGTTGAGATCTGGGCTGAAAGAGGGACAGAAGTGTAATGGCCAAAAATCGACAAAGTTGGATTTGCAGGAATTCTGTACTTTTTTTTTTACTGTATCGGCAGGAACACCATCCTCAGTCTATACATAGTTTCCCTCGGGGTAGTTGGCTTTGAGCCATGGTAATACATTTTATCTCAAAGTCTTGTTATAGGCATCAGCATTAACTTTTTTAATATTTGATAGGCATTTTTTTTTTTATCGGAGGCAACAATTCCAAACACCATAACTTGAGCTGGATGTTTCGTTCTGAAAGTGTTCTTGACCCAGTGGTGTAGCTAGAGTAAACGTCACCCGGAGCGGTCCGCTCAAATGTCAACCCAATGACCCCGATTCACCCTATGCTGAATGGTTAGCTGTAGCTAAATTTTCATACATGCTCTACCTCTACTTTACTCTACTGATCGGTACGTTACTGTTTACATGTATGATCCAAGACAAAATCCAATACCACAAAATAATCAGTTCAAATCAAGAGCTGAAAACATTGCTATTTTTCCTACTCACAAATTTCCCGACAACTTATTAGAAAATTTCTGACGGGGGGACAAAACTGGGGGGTCATAAATTATTTCTGGGGAGTCATATGCCCGCCTGCGAAACCTTGTGTCTCCACCACTGTTTTCAGACTATTTTTGGCACCTTAGCCTGGTTGAAAAATTTTGTTGGGGGTGACATTGTGTCAGCGTCAACAGTAAAGATCTTTTGATCTGAGAAAATTTTCACAATGGACTTGTTTCTTTTAGTCTTTCTAATCTTCTGGTCTTCATGGGTCGTGCCAGCAAATGTATTCGTGTTCTTGTATTTAAATTTTAGTTTTATGTCATCTTTCACTGCTGTTCTGATAGTCTTAGCATCTACTTTAAGTTCTCTTGCTAATTTTCTCATGGATTTCGTTGGGTCATTTGAGACTTTGGATTTAGGAGTGTTGATGAAATCATTATTGGTTTTTCTGTTGATTCCACCACTTCCAGGCTTTCTCTGAATAGTTTCCCTCATAGACATTCTCTTCTTCAATTAAAAACTCTCCGTAGGGATGTTCCAACTCTGCTTGAAATCTTCTGTGGATGAACATGTGCGTTTATCATATCACACAACTTTCGGCGTTTGCTTTCCTCAACACTCGTTTTTTTTATACAATTATCTGAAAAAAATGTGGTTAATCATTATGCAAGGTTATGATAATAAAATGCAACAGGTTTCATAAAATTAATTGAACTGCTTCATGAGAAAAAACAAGTAAAACTCTTACTGCAAATTCTGACTCCCTACTCTGTATATTTTTGATAAACAAATCACTTTCAGTCGCAATAAACCTTACTTTTGTTTACATTACTTCTTTTTTAATGGATTTAATGAAGGTAGGTCCAAGGACTTTTAAACGTTAGCTAGAATGTGATCCGTACAGAACCAAGGCTATGTCGATGCGCACTCACGATTTTGTATAAGGTGTTCTGCGATTGAAGACCCGGATGGCAACGGTGCTGTTATGCAAATGATCTAGTCGACCTTTTCTGAAAAGATGCAGAGACAGGTTGAGCCATGCTCTTTTCTAGAATTTGAGTGCTCCTATCGTAGTAATCAACTTCACACTGACATTTAAATAACTAAATTACAGAACCTGTTTTAAAGATAGCTCGGCCATCATTATGAACAGATTGAAGCAAAGGTCGGGAAGTGAACATAATTCGCGAATTAACCGAATAATGTTATTGTCTTCGACTCTTCTTTTCCCACTTTTACCTGAAACCTCTTCTTCTCCTTCTTATCACTTTCAAGAAAAATACAGTGAAATGGTTTAGCACTAGTATCTTATCAGCTATTTCCAATGTAAACACTGAATATGAGCTGATTTAAATTTATGACCTGCAGCCCGTACATTTGCCCCAACTTCTCATGTATATATATTTTAATAATTAGGAGATCAGTTGATATCGCTACTTTGGTTTCAACTTTAAGGTATCCTCAGGGTATTTATATCAATTGACTTCCCAAAGCTTTAATAAAAAAAAAAAATAAAGAGAGAACAACAACAACACAGCAACAACAAATCAAATAATGCTATATTATTTTTAAAAATACATAACTAAATGCACTAAAGAAGAAGAAGAAGAAGAAGAAGAAGAAGAAGAAGAAGAAGAAACAACAACAACAACAACAAGAATAATAATTCGGTGGGAGCGGTTAATTGAAATGTACTACTTTTTTACCCAGCCTCATATGAGCTTAAGTAGAAGTTTTTGTATGTATGTAATGGCTCATCTCTGGTTCAAATTGTTTTTTTTTTAAAATCCGGAAATGTCATTATTGCTAATTTTTCTTCTTGACAGAGATTGCAAATGTTATTGTGGTTGTTGTAAGGCCCCACAATTTTTTTAGCTAGTTTGGTGACGAAGATGGTACAATCATTCAAGCTAGTAAGTCTTAGTAGCTCTAACAAACTTTTCATACTACTGATAATTTGCTTGCTTTGTATTACAGTGTAACCCGGATATAAGAGAGTTGTCGGGATATATATATTATATCTGGGTTTCTCTTATATCCGGGTTTGGTCTATTTTATATACATTAACACAGGCTCTAATTTGGGACCAGAGAAAATCTCTCTTATATCCGGGTTTCTCTTATATCCGGGTTACACTGTACTTTTACTCTGTTCCTTTCTTTTTCTTATTATTGTTTATTACTAAATGCGTCAGTTCTGTTTGTTGGCTAGTTCTGTCATTTAATTACATTTAAGCATAGCTACTCAATCTACAGATAATATTCTACATCCTACAAACACACACACACACACAGAGTGCGATGGGTAAATTGTCGTCTAAATTACGCAAAAATGAAAAGAATACTGAAATCTCATTTTAACAGGTATATTTACCAAAATTACACAAAAATATCTTGAAATACTAAGGAGCGAATTTATACAATAAAAACGCCATTGGCTTCAACCACGGTGTCCAGATGACTTCGGAATCTCTTGCAACTCTTCTGGACGGTCTGCTTGTTTAAGTTGATGAATGCTGTCATAAACTTTGCCAACAACAGTTAGGTTGGTCTCTCGCTCACCTGCGCCTCACATATAATAATCAAGCGGGTTGCAGTTTGGGTAGTTAGGTGGACGGATGTAAGGGGGGATGTGGTCGTAGAAGTTGTCTGGTTCTCCTGTTGGTGTGGCATGGTGCAGAGTCCTGTTGACAGACATAGGCCCTTCCAGCAGCCACCATCTTGACCGAGAGCAGTACTAACTTGATGTAGAAGATGGGGAGATGAATGGAGACATAACGTCACCATTACTGGTGATCACGCCAAACACCATGATGTTGACTGGATATATCATGCAATTCTTTCTGAATCCCCTGCACTGTCCTCAGATTGACACGCAAATGCTCTGAAATATTCATATTGGTGCTTCAGGCGCGAATACCAAATAGTACAGCATGCGGTTTCTAAATTACTGGCGGAGTGAATTGGGTTATTGCGCTCTTTTTCTCACAGACGGTGCCCAACTGACCCAACTATACTGTGCTGTGGACAAAATCAAAAACAAACAACGCGCATGCACGAAATTAAAAAATATAAAATGGCGACAATTTACCTAACCGCCCTGTGCATATATATATATAGATATATATATATATATATTCGTATGTATGTATGAATATATTTGTTTATATATATATATATATATATATATATATATATATATATATATATATATATATATATATAACAAATATATATGAGACAGTTTCTTTTTTGTATTGATAATATTTGTGTTCGTTATCGAAGCCAAATCGTTAACGAAACTCTCATCAATATCATTCTCCTCTTTAATCATCATAGTCCTCACTACACTGGCTTTCTTGTGGCCAAATTACATTCTTTAAGAAAAGACAGGTACATTTGCAACGTCAATTTAAACATTTTGCTGTTAAATTTAAATGGCATGTTTTGTGTGTACCTCTGTACGTCTCTGTGTATGTCTCTGTGTGTGCGCGTGTGTGTGTATGTCTCTCTGTGTGTGCGTGTGTGTGTGTATGTCTGTGTGTGTGTGTGTGTTAATAATCGGGCAATTTCAGGCATTTTTTTTCTTTTCGTGAAATCACTGATCATTGCTTTTACAGCCATTGTTGCATCGAAGAATTTTTGGTATTTGGTTCACGTGCGAATAGCTCCAAGCGCGTCTCCCTGCTCGGAAGCCGACCCATACCCACCACGAGTCGCGAACGCCATCATAAACACTGGCTCCCCACCAGCGCCGACCTTGCCAGTATTCATTCATCCTAGTCGAGGCCCAAAGCCGGAGATTTGATAAATATTTAAAGCCAATTTGATCCTACCGAAGATGATACCCTGAAGTTGATCAATGGAAGCCTGAAATAATAACTTGAAGATTGTCATAGAAGAGAGGCATACATCGATTTGAATGGATCATGGCGTTTTTTTTTTTTTTTTTTTTGTTTGTTTGTTTGTTGGGGTGGGGATTCTGAGTAAGAGAAGCAGGAAGATCCTGTTTATTTGTTTGTTTAAAAATTGCTAGCGATAAGGGCAAAGTGAAGGTGAATGGAACTTATGAAAAAGCAAAAAACAAAATAACACAGAGAACAAAAGTTAAATAACATTAAAAAAAGAACATGGGAACGGCAGATAGGTTCGCAGGGATGGTTTAGGAATAATTCAAAAATATGTAAAACTGCATTGCAGGATAGCACGAAAGATTTTCATAAAAATATAACAAAGTGGAGAGAAAAAAAATGAAGAGGAAATCACAAAAAAAAGAAAATAAAACGGCTAAAAATGTATAATAGCGCTTAAAGGAAGGCGGAAAGAATTTAAAATGGAAAGAAAAAAAAAGGAAAGAAAAATGATAAAGCTATAGGTAATGATGTAAGCGACCCCCTGCAAAATATAAAGAATAAGAAAATATTAGCGAAGCAGCGGGAAGTCAGGTAAAAAAAAAAAAAAAAAAAAGAAAAAGAGCAAAGAAAAAAGAATCGACGGATAATTACTAGAAGAACGCGAAAAATGGTGAGGAATAGTTAAAGAAGAAAATACGAAAAGAAAGATGCGAAACTTGTGTATAAAGTGACAACAAAGATGAAACACCAAGTGGCTTATGACGATGACATTGTAAAAGAATAGTTTGAAAATTAGGTTGGTTGGTTTTATATGTCAAACACTATTAGAATATTTAATGTCAAATACTGTATAGCAATTCAGTAACTTCACTCCTTAGTACTTAAGATTAAATAGACAAACTTCTCTGACTATGACACATCGACGAGGAGTAGGCGAGCATAAAGAGGGAAGAAAAAGCAAGAGAAGCAGAAGAAAACAATTATTAAAATGAAAAGGTTTTGTTTTATAAGTTATATCTATGCACTATCAATTCGTTCATAGAAATTTTGTTGAATTCAAAGGACAAAATATCTGTCACAGTATTTTTTTCAATTTTCCATTAAGACGACGTACATCAGGATGGAAATTGTGGATACACTGTCCAAAGTTCATATCTTTGTTTTATTCTTGTTCAATTACTTTCATCTATCTATCTATCTATCTATCTATCTATCTATCTATCTATCTATCTATGTAAACCAGTCATTTTCTGTCTGCTTATCCCGTTGGGTCTTTTCCTTTCTTTCTTTCTTTCTTTCTTTCTTTCTATACTTGTCTTTACCTATCTGCCTATCTCACTAGGTCTTTTTCTATCTATCTATCTATCTATATATATATATATATATATATATATATATATATATATATATATATAGTGAATGATCTGCATTACACAGAAGTTTTACACAGAAGTTTTACACTTTTCATTTGATTGCCTAACATTGTTCTGATATATAAAAATGTATATAGCATATTCTCCATATCTATCTATCTATATATCTATATATATATATATATATATATATATATATATATATATATATACATTTGATATGTGACACCCACATTATATATTTTTTCATGTAAATATTACGAATATCCTGAAAGATTTTACATACTTCGGTAGGTCAATAACTATTTTATTACTAAATATATTACTTGAATAATAAAATCTGAAATCAGATTTGCGGATGTATTAAACTATGTGTATTTCGCCAGCGAATGTTCATTTAAACACACAGAATGGAAAAATTTTGTCTATTTAAAATGATTTATTTTTCACCTCCTTTTGAAGAAAGAGAAAAAAGCCACGTTGAAAGGTTTCGTACAATGTACAAAACTGTTATGTGGAATTTTTTTCAGTTGGTCCTAAGTTCGGAATGTCATCAAACGGGTAAGTTGTTAAACTAGGTGTGGTCACATTTCTGTTAGGTTGTTTGGCAAGTAATGTTGCATCCTCGAAGTGGAATAAAATCTCGTTCAAATGTTTCAAAAATTAAATTTATTTATAAAATTCTCATTATTATTAGCAAATAGAAAAACCCAAGATAAAAGTCATTCTTTTATTTCCTGTTGAAAGAATCGGGAATTTCTAACCCCGCGAAAAGATAATCCTGAATCGATCTCTTATCTGCTCTTTAAGTCAGTTTATTTATTAAATATATGAATATTTCGTTTAACACCTTTACTGCCAGATGTAAATTACGAAAGCTGGCAGTAAACGTCAACTTTACAATTACCAAGTTACACAAGAAAAAAACATTTTATGAGTTGAATAATAACTTTATCTGAAGTCTTAATATTGAAACGTAATACTTATGTGTTGCTTCTGATGATAAACCACATTTCTACGTTTCAACAATAAACCATTCGAACATCTAGTTTGGATATTGGACAGTTATGTTGCTTTTTAAATGCTTCATTTATGTGTTATATTCTCATAAAAGTTTGTTTTTAGTTGCCAGTACGATTTTTCATTCCAGTCTTAGGCGCCAGTTACCATTTTGTGCGTTAAAAAAAAACATCGAAAAATATTTCGTGGATGTAGCCTTGATAGCAAGATCACAAAATTGAGACTACTCGTAATGAGCGTCATGATAAAGACTGCCAATCACGAATTATTTCAAAAGTTATATATATATATATATATATATATATATATATATATATTAGCAGTAGAGGATGTAACAGTAAGAGATAGATCAAGTATCGACCATCATAAAGACTGACGAATAAAATTGACAAAGATTATTGTTTAAGGTTGACGGACACGCATGTCTTAATTAGTTTTTTTCTTTTTTTTTTTCAAATTGGTCAAACCCAAGCTCAAACAAAAACATTGTTTTCAATCGTCACGAGTCTACCCATTGAATAGAATTTTATTATAAACAATTGTCTTGTAAATGGAATTTTTAAAGCTTTCTGAATGTAAAAATAAAGAAAAAGTGTACAAGACAATAAGAAACACTACCTGCCCCCAAAAAAGTGAAGTTTTGTTGAAATCGGTTGAAAAATGTAGGAAATCCGATCCCATATATAAACGAACACACACACACACACACACACAAACCTGGGTTTTATAATAAGTATAACTCGATATGAGTTGTCCCCTTTCATTCTGGCGACTTAATCGTGTTTTCAAATTGATTTCGTGCAAAAAAATTGTGTTTTTCAATTTTGGCGCTGTCAGAACCACCACAAGGTAATTTTACGTAGTCCTGTGAAGTTTTGTTGAAATCGGTTGAAAAATGTAAAATCCGATCCAATATATAAACGTACACACACACACACACACACACACACACACACACACACACACACATCTGCGTTTTATAATAAGTAAGATACATATAAATACTCTATAGTGTAAGAGAAAACAGTGCTCAGTGTAAACATAACAAAACTATTTAATTTATATATTAAAAAACATACATGTCATGTTGCATTAATTACACAATTCCAAGTTTCATGCCGAAGCAATTTTCAAGTGCTGGAATTATTATTTTTATTTTTGGCTGACACCGTTTTTTTTTTTTTAATTTTTGGTTCTCGCAAGACACTTTATTGTTGGGATGGAATATTATTGTTGTTAAAATATTTAAATGAATTGTAGTTTAAGTTTGAATCTGAATTTAGGTCCCGAATAACATTTAAGTTTGAAACGATGGTTATAAATGAAAAATATAAATTCTAAACTAGAGAGAAGCTGATTTTAAAACGTAAGTAAACAAGAAGGACGTTGGAAATATATATATATATATATATATATATATATATATATATATATATATATATATATATATATAATTTAGTGGTAAATGTACACATACATATACAAAATATATAGATATATATACATAGGTGCACACACATATATGTATATTTTTTGAATAAAAAATTCCAAGAGCACAGAATCCAGGTAGAACTCAATGTCTAGGACAGAGTAAGAATATAATAAAAAGGCTTAAAGGCTAATATTCCATGGTCATAATTTAATTCATTGGAATCGTAAATACGATCCAATTCATCAGACCTACAAATTCAAAAAGAAAACAGAAAAAACAACTCCGGAAATAAAAACAGAATTTAGAGAGAGTGTAAGTATGAGGGTGTGGGACGAATGTTAGAGCTAAAGAGAGGGGTAACAGACTAGAGAAGGAGGGAGATTAAACCTTAACAGAGAGAATTTTAGGAGAGGTGAGTGGAAGGGGTTTAAGTAAGAGAAATATGAAAGTTGTCGGATGTCTAATGCATAAAGATACATTTCGTGGTGACATACACACATCATAGACGATTTAATGTTGAAGATCAGCACAAGAGGGAGGGAAAGACGAGGTGGGGGAGAGAGATGGGGCGAAGAAAAGTAAAATTGAACTACATTTACTGAAAGGGCTGCTATATATATATATATATATATATATATATATATTAAATAATTAAGAAATAGACAGCATTAAGTTTTCATGACTATAATTTATTTCCCTAGAAAATATATTTTTCCTGGTTTATAGTTACGAAAGAATTAGGTTTCTTTTATTTTTAATACAATTTTTGAGGGATAGGTTTATAGGTGGTTGGAGGATTATGGAATGGTCCATCTTGTAAATGTAAATAGCGATAAGGTTGCTTTATTTTTTGTTTTTAAACCATCCTTAAAAATTTACTTAGGTTCAAGTGTATTCAGTTAAGAGGCCAGACAATTTGACCTCTTAAATAAATTTTAGACAGGAAGAGAAAAGAAGGAAAAAAAGAAAGAAAGACAAATAGTAAAGCAGGTAAGGGGGAGAAAAGAAGAAGAAAACAAAAAAATATATATATAGATAATATTAGTGGAAAATATACATACATATGCAAAATATATATAAAATATTCCCATACATGTATATTTTCAGAAATTGTCCTAATTGTCTATGGTGTGTATATGTCACCATGAAATGTATCTTTATGCATTAGACATCCGTCGACTTTCTTTCTCTCCTCTTTTTAAATTCAACATCTCCTAAAATTCTCTCTGTTAAGGTTTCATGTCCCTCCTCCTCATACTTACACTTTCTCTAAATTCTGTTTTGATTTCCGGAGTTGTTTTTTTCTGTTTTCATTTTGAATTTGTAGGTCTGATGATTTGGATCGTATTTACGATTCCAATGGAATAAATTATGACCATGGAATATTAGTGTTTAAGCCTTTTTTATTATATATATATATATATATATATATATATATATATATATATATATATATATATATAACAGAATAGGTAAATATAGGTAAGTATACGAGCGAGCGATCATATACAAAAATATATAAATACTCTATAGTGTAAGAAAAAACAGTGCTTAATCTTAAATAACAGAGCTATTTAATATATATATTAAGAAATATACATAACATCTTACATCAATTGCACAACTCCAACTTTCATGACGAAGCAATTGTCAAATGGTGGAATTATTATTTAAAATAATAATTCCAGCACTTGACAATTGCTTCGACATGAAACTCGGAGATGTGCAAATAATGTTAGGTATTATGTATATTTCTTAATATATATATTAAATAGGTATTGAGGTCTCACACTTATACGCACACTCATACTAATATATATATACATACATACATACACATGTAATGGCCCACTGGGTAGATGGACCAATACTATTTATATTATTATACTTTTAACGTACAGGATTCAAGTAAACAACAAAAACTCCAAACTGTGAATCAACAAGTATATATTGAAATAAGATACAAGGACAAACATGCAATAAAATTGTATTCAATGTATAGATTAAGGGAAAGAAGTTGTTCCCCTTTAATTGTATTTTGGTTTGTAATTGATTGTTTGAAGGAAGTTCTTTTTGAGAGAAAAATGTTCAGCAACCAATATTAGAACACAGGTCTGTTAGAATAGATAACACAAGAATACAATTGATCAGAAATGTGTTGTGTTATAGAATGGTTCGAAATTAGCAGAGTCCTGGTTGATTGAGCTTGACTAAGTCACAGAGAGAAGTGTGAGTTTATATTACAAAATTCTGTGTCTGTGTGTGCGTTTGAAATGTTATGAGTAAGATCGTGGACTCGTTTGAACAGGCGAAACTACTGGATCCTACTGATGATTTGTGAAAACGTCCCCTCTTTTAAGGAAAAAGAATAGGCCCCCACAGAGGCGCTGGAAAAGGTTAATCTTGCACTAAAATATGTGATTGGTTAAAAATTAACCAATCACTACATTCGTACTAACAAAACAGGCAAGCAAGCTCAAAACCGAAGGATTCAAAGAAATGACTGCGATGGCTAAATTATCCTATAGAAAAGTAGTATTGATTTATTAACCAATCGAAGACGAATAAAATGTGGGCGTCGAAAAACATAGCAATCGCTACACACACATAGACATATTCACTAAAAACTAAAATACAATTATAACCACATGCCATTCTCAGCAACCAATAAAACAGTCAAAATGATCAAGGAGAGTAATTCTTTAAGTCAGGAATCTTCCATCCGCTATTTTAACAACAACTTGAAAGAAGCTGTTTATCCAACATAAAGGATTGACCAAAATTAAAGATGAAAAAAAACAAATGAAAACTACAGATAAAGTTCACTTACTTCAGAAACAGTCATTCACACCTTTAGTTCCCTGCTACTAATAAGCAGGATTTTTTTCTCCTGATGATGGTCATGCTCGCCGAAACTAGTCGAGGAAAATAAAACAAAAAATCATTAATATACAATCCAATGTGTCTGAAAATTTTAAATTTTTAATATTTTCTTATTGTTCAAAACACACAGACACACACACACACACACACACACACACACACACACATATATATATATATATATATATATATATATGAAGAAATATAGTGTGTTTTCGCATAACCATTATTCCCCCGTTACCCCAGCATCTGGAATAATTGCATAATATCATCGTAACGTCCAAAGAGGTCTAATTTGATAGTTTGTTCCCCCTTTTTCGTCCTTTATTACCGGTTAGAAATCTCCTGTGTTTTGACTTCCTATTGACTTTATTTTTCGGTTTCCTTCTTTCTTCCTCCCCTACTATCTGACTTTATACAAAGCATGTATGATCACGAATTTCTCACCAATAGTTTTTTTTTTTTCCCCCCTTCTCGTTTCGTTTCGTTTCTAAAAAACATATATTTAATTTTATAATTAATAGATTAGGGTTTTTACTCGTCAACATGTTTTAAACGTGTCATTAAGATTTTTATTACCATCCTCGGTTTAATTCGCTGTATTTATTCATTTTAATCGCATAAACGAGATTATTTTTTTTTTTTTTTACACGTTTACATGTTTTAAACGTTTCATTATGATATATATATATTTTTTTTTCTTTTTTTCTTTTTTTTTTTTAAGCCCTCTTGCGTTAACTCGCTCTAATTGTTTATTTCTATTTCATTCTTTTTTTTCTTTTTTTTTATTTGTCAACATGTCTTAGATGTTTTATATAATTTATAAGATCTCTCGGTTTTAACTCGCTGTAATTTATTTATTTCTTATACATACATTATTATTCGTAAAGTGTTAAAACAGTTTTATTTATAAGCACTTTCGGCTTGATTCGCTGTATTCTATTTATTAATTTCAATGGCTGTATTTCTTATCTCTGTATATAGTAATTATTGCTAGTGAAATGAAACGTGAGGGGAAGTGGGTAAAAACGGAAAACATAATTACCTTCTAAGTATCCGATGAAGGGGTGTCCACCAAAAAAAAAAAAAAGTAAAAAATTACCCGTAAACGGCTTAAATAGATCTCGCACCGTTGTGATTGGCTGTTGGTCAAGCTCCAATCAAACGTGAGATTACGGGGTATTCTCATAAAAGTCAGCACAGACAAGCATTTTTTTAGAGGGCGTTTCAGAGTCTGATCAGCTCTGAAAGGGTCGATTTGGTGAGGTCAGTATGATGTTTGAAGGACCCGAAACTGCCCAATGATCCATCTCCAGAACATCACTGACGACGCCCTCTAGCGCTAAAAGAGCGTATATTCAAAGCAGTCTTAAGGTGTGCTATATTTATGGGATAAAGTGCTCAATATGGGAGATAGAGCGCGTGTAAATATAAAAGTGAACATTGAAGTCAACACTTAGACAGTCTGTTTCATGCCAGATGCAATCGTCAGGCCAGGATCAGGTGACCTGACGATTGCGTCTAGCATGAAAACAGACTGTCGCCTTTCTAAGTGTTGACTTCAATGTTCACTTTTATATATATATATATATATATATAACGAAATGGATTTAAATGCGATAGATTTTATTTATTTATTTGTTTGTTTAAACGTTTTTTTTTTAAATGGATACTCATATTTGAGTAAATGCACTGTTTTTAATTATCTATTAAAAACAGTATATATATTTATTTATTTACGTCTACTGGTCTGATTATTCGAGAAATTTTGTTAGAAAGTGGATGCATATTTTTATAAGACAATTAAAAAAAACAAAACAATCCATTTCGTAATATATATATATATATATATATATATATATATATATTAAGAAATGGACAAAGTCCGACAATTTATTTATTAAAGACATTTTTATGTTTAACGTTCTTTTTTATAGATAGAAGTATTTAAGTAAATGCTCTGTTTATAATAAACAGTATTAGATAACATTTACCGGCCTGAATGTCCGAGAAATTTTCATAGAAAATATTCGTCCTTTGACAGGATTCGAACCTATACAGAACCGTCATTTACGCTGACGTGCCTAACCTCTCGGCCACAAAGGAGCGAATTTACTGCTTATAAACTTCAATCTTCCATGAATCTCGTACATTGATAACTGTTCTGGCGTATCAAATGTAAACAAATGACGTCATATATTAAGAAATGGACAAAGTCCGACAATTTATTTATTAAAGACATTTTTATGTTTAACGTTCTTTTTTTATGTTTTTTTCTTTATAAAGAACGTTAAACATAAAAATGTCTTTAATAAATATTTATATATATATATATATATATATATATATACCAAAATTAGCTGGAAAATGAAACAGGACTAGAGACTTTAACTTAATTCTATAAATGAATTTGAATCATGGTAATCCCTGTGTAGCGATGGAACCATATTTTTAAAATAGTAAATTTATAATATTTATGCTCTGTAGATTTGCACTGAGCACTGTATTGTAAAAAAATAAAAATATTAATAAGAACACCGGCTTATATATCTTATTGTTCTTTCTCTTTGTCGCGGTTGCAAAAAGATGTGGACATATTATGTAATTTTTTGTTTAATTTTAATAATTGTTTCATTAAAGCTATTAAACTGTAGTAAGTAAAGTTATTGCTAGTTATTTATTATTAGTAAACACACACATTGTATGTAATTACGACAATTATGCAGATTGTTGACTATATGAAATTAAAGGAAATATGTATAGAAATGTAGTAAATCACAAAACACTACACAAAAATGAAAATGTGGGGTTTATACCGAGTCCGTTCATATCTATCTATCTATCTATCTATCTATCTATCTATCTATCTATCTATCCCAATACATTCATATTTATCAGAGGTCGTTCACATCTATCTATCTATCTATCTATCTATCTATCTATCTATCTATGAGTGAGAATTTGTGTCTGTGTGAGTTAGTGTGTGTAGCTATCTATCTCTGTATCTGTAAACCACTTGAATGATCTCTGTGCCATAAAAAGACACCTAAGCGCACACACACACACACACGCACGTACGCGCGCGCGCGCCCGCTACTGCCTAAGAAAAATTCGTGTTGATAAAACCATCATTCTAAAGAAATAGAATTGTCGGCAACGTCTTAGGATAATGGAAGCTCTTCATATAAAACAGTTCAACCATACCCATTCTGACAATTGGCAGTAACGTGCTGGTGCTCTTTTAAAAGACATCCCAACATGGAAACACAGCCGTATTTCTACCACTTTCACACAATATAACTTAGAATAGAAACATTGAAAACCTAGTAACGACGGACTGCTTGAAAATGGCTAATGTATTTGGCGAAAGAGCTTGATATGGATCATTTCTACACTGCCTTCGTCCGCCCAAAGAAAACTCTAAGAACATTAGAAAAACTTAAAAAAAAATCTCATAAGAGTTTTCTTGTCTGTCACACTCAATGAAACATGTATAAAAGAAAGGTTGCTACCCAAATATACAATATATAACTATAAACATACAATTTCTTATAATTATAAATTTTATTTTAGTAGTTGTTTGGATATCAATCTTTTGCAGGTTATTGAAAGCCAGAAAATAGTTTTAGAATTTTTCTGCTATAATAATTATGTAGTGATACAAGTGTTACTATTTAACCCATATCCGGGGAAAGAGTTGGATTCATAACCTTCCCAAGGGTATTTGTGTGCAAATAAATATAACGAACACAACTGAAATTGGACCTTAGCTCTGCGATTAACAACTCCGATCTATTACTCACCCCGTACAGTACCTGGTATTCCCAAGCAGTCACCCATCCAGATACTGACTAGGATCAGTGTTGCTTAACTTCGGTGATCATAAGTGAATCGGTGTTTCAAGGCGACATGGTCATAATCTTATTTTATTGTGTACGCGTGTTTAATTTGACGTCCTTATTATTTGAAACAGTGAAATTAATGTCAACCGGCCTAGAGGTCGAGAAGTCTTAATAAATAAATTTTCTGTGTATATGTTCATTTAAATTCAAATCTATATAATTACTAAAAATATATATGGGTGTACGAATATATATATATATATATATATATATATATATATATAAATATAGATAACTAGACTAGGTGTATCTATCTATCTATCTATCTATATATATATATATATATATATATATATATATATATATATATATATATATATATAATTTAATTAAAGGAAAAGTGATTTTAAAAAATATTAAATGTAAAAATCACAAAAAATATACAAAAATGAAAACTTGAGGCGCATGGTTAAGATTTGGCTCTAAGTACACACGTACACCCACACCACATACATATACATATGTATGTATTAACTTTTTGTTTACTATAATGTCTATTTGATGATTCCCAGGTGTTGAAATTGGAAAAAAAGAAAAACCGAGAAAAGTGAAGAGTGGCTGTGGGCAGACGTTGAAAGACGCTCTGAAAATGGAGTCTCCCGAAGGATGATTAGCACCGTTCTTTGGTTTGTTGTTGCCTTTTGAATTCGCGCCATTTTCTTCCTGTTTCTTTCTATTTCCTTCCTTTTTTCTTATCATTAGGTTTTTTCTTTATCCTTCCTCTTCCATTTACTCGTTCTCTTCTTTTTTTTCCTTCGCATGCAGAGAGTATTGTCCCATCCCTGAAAAAGCTATTGACTTTTCCTTGTAGCTTTTTATTTCCGTGTTCGTACCACACAAGGTCAGTAGCTGAGATAGGGTAAGAAAGATTGGACAGTCGTCTGCTTTGAAAATCAGCATGAGAAAGATTGCTTCTGTTTTTTTTTTTTTTTTTCTTAGGCCCGATTAATAAACATGACGACTGCCACTAGAACGCACGATGGGTAAATGTGAATAAATTGCACTTGAGAGGGTATCCTGATTGTTGGTACCTTGAGGAAAATAAGCAGATATGCTCTAGAAGTTATGAAGTTCTTGAATTGTTTTTTATGAATACGTTTGAATGTAAGGATAACACAACTAAACGGCAAGTCTCAGTTAGCCAATTTTAACATGGACAACCACAAGATAA
This sequence comes from Acanthosepion pharaonis, assembly GCA_903632075.3. Lineage (NCBI taxonomy): Eukaryota > Metazoa > Mollusca > Cephalopoda > Sepiida > Sepiidae > Acanthosepion > Acanthosepion pharaonis. The sequence continues at coordinate 541,483 of CAHIKZ030000031.1, read as the reverse complement.
AGTACTATAATGGACTGAATAAAGTTCTTGAATTGTTTTTTATGAATACGTTTGTATATCTGGACAACACAGCTAAAGATCAAGTCGCGGGTGGCTAGTTTTTAGCGTGGTTGACTGCTAGACCAAGTACTAAAATAGACTAAATGGTTTTTTCTCTTAGTAACAACTGTATAAAATACAAAGGAGTTCGATTGTACAAACAACATTTTAGATACAAATGTATGTTTATAAAATTGGATACAAAATAAGAAAATTCGGTTATCCAATTTTCTATTCACGAATATTGTGCTAGCTTTGAAAATCATGGTTCTTTTGTTTCTTTCCAGTCGAAAAGGATCTAATCTAATTTCATATTTTCTTCACACTGATTTCTTCATCCGTGTGATTATTTGTTGGTTCGTGCCTTTCGGCTTCGTTTTTAAATCCGAAATGTTGTGGGAACATTTAATTTTATTCAGTTATTCTAAAGATTTTTAAAAAATGTCATGCGGAAAATTGGGGGACAGAAAAAACATTGAAGAACAATGCGATTCACTCGTTACGGTTGAGGAAAAAAATCAATACAAAAAAGACCTCAGTTACAAATATAAAAATAAGAAAGAAACGAATAAATAAATAAAGACCCTCTAATCTAATCATCCCTATAATTATTTCCGTGGCGGCTACTGGGTTGGGTAATGTAGTTTAACATCGCTTTGTGTGTGTGTGTGTTTGTGTGTGTGTGTGTTTGTGTGTGTGTGTGTGTTTGTGTGTGTGTGTGTGTGTGTTTGTGTGTGTGCGCATGTGAGCGCGCGCTCACGTGTGTTTGTGTATTGTCTTATCGACTTCTTTAGCCTCGTTCTGACAAAAGCAAATTCGAGGCGTAAAACTGAATACGACCTCTCCGGTCATGATGAACTGTTGCACTCTGAAACAGGCCCCAAGTCTATTGAGCCTCGAATTCATCCCAGAGCTCAAATGGAACTCATATATACACTCCAAAGCAAAAGTAGTTGAAAAAAATGATTTATCTTTGCAAGAGTTAGACCAGTCCAAAAGTGGAGTATTGCTGCCGTATTTTGTGCTGGTTCTACTCAATCTTTCCAAACTTGTTAGAGTTCAAAACCATTTACGCTTTCTTGTCGGGAGACAACTCTTAGCAGTCTCTTTCCCACAGATACAACATTGCAAGCCTATCGCTAATTACTATTTCCGTAACAAACATCCAATTGAGATGCATTTGTTAGTTCCACCAGTTCAGACGTTTAGACCTACGAATCACTAAGCTACGTACAAATCCTTATTTCTCACATGTTCAAAATGTAAGTGCGATATTCAATTCTGACAGCATTTTTTTTACAAGAATTGCCACTTTATAGAACATACTCCCGCGTGGGTGTTTCCCCGAATGTTTTAATCTTCAATTTAAAAAAAATAGAAGGAAATATAACAACTGTCTCTTGGCTCAATCAAGTTGTTATCTTTCCTTATAGTGTTTTTTTTTTTTCTACGGTTTTCTCTCTACTTAAACAATCCGTTCCCGCCTATACAATCACCACCTCTAGCACCATTTTTCCTCTTCAAGTATCAACAAGAAATACGAAGAAATTCATATTTTTATTTTATTATTTTTCCCTCAATAAAAGTATATAGGTTAGCCTATCGTCCGGTTCACACTCTTCGCCGGTTTCTTGAATATAAGTCGAGGTTTATCCCTTGTTTCCTGTGTAGGTTTGGGTTTCTGCTTCATACTAAAGTCTACATCAACTCTAACGTTTCCGCCTAAACTCTGAAAATTTATTTACTATTTGTTATTTTCCTCAATAGGAGTAGATAGGTTCGCCAATCGTCCGGTTCACACTCTTCCCCAGTATTTTGAACAGGAGTAAAGGTTTATCAATTGTTTCTTGTAAAGGATTGGGTTTCCGCTTCATACTAAAGTCTACATCAACTCTAACGTTTCCGCCTAAACTCTGAAAATTTATTTACTATTTGTTTTTTTCCTCAATAGGAGTAGATAGGTTCGCCAATCGTCCGGTTCTCACTCTTCCCCAGTATTTTGAACAGGAGTAAAGGTTTATCAATTGTTTCTTGTATAGGATTGGGTTTCCGCTTCATACTAAAGTCTACATCAACTCTAACGTTTCCGCCTAAACTCTGAAAATTTATTTACTATTTGTTTTTTTCCTCAATAGGAGAAGATTCGTTCGCCTAATGAACGGTTCACACTCCTCCACGGTCTTTTGAACAGGAGTAGAGGTTTATCCTCTGCTTCCAATTTAAGATTGTTTTTTTTCTAAACTCTTCTTATTTTCGCTGCCCGTATCCCCTTGCGTCTTAGTGACATTATCGCCTTGCATGGCGAAAGCATTAAGTAGGAGGAAAAAGAGGGAGAATTTCATTGAACGGTGATTATATGACTGTTGCTGCTGCCGCTGATGATGCCAAGGAACAATATAAACTTGTAACAGGAAAGTTTATTTCTTTTTTTTTTTACGTTCCAAGTCCCCTCAGGATGTTGGCAATTATGGCTCTCTACATTTTCCTGTCTGTCGCAGGTTCCTATAAAGTTTGTCTTTTCACCATCTCTCCCAAAACTTCCTTTGTCATCCATTAAAAAAAACTCGTCAGGTAAGTTATGGCTTGTTTCCTTTGTCTCTCCTAATTTCGATCTGTCCTGTGAGTATCAAAATTTCCATGCCCTCTTTCTTCATTATGTGGACTAGAAATTTCAACTGTCCCTTCCTGGTGTTAAGTATGAGTGTTCTCTTTGTTGCCATTTTCTTTACAAATTCGCCGTTGCTAACATGTTTGGTCCATTGTATTCTCAGGATCGTTCTGTCGAGCCATATTTCTGTTGCTTCAAGTCTTTTCTTCATCTGTCGGGATATTGTCCAGCATTGACTGCCATATAGGAGGACTGATATTACATGACAGTTCAAGACTCTTTTATTTGCACAAGCATATTTCTATTGCTTCAAGTCTCTTCTTCATCTGTCGGGATATTGTCCAGCATTGACTGCCATATAGGAGGACTGATATTACATGACAGTTTAAGACTCTTTTATTTGCACAAGCATATTTCTATTGCTTCAAGTATCTGCTTCATCTGTCGGGATATTGTCCAGCATTGACTGCCATATAGGAGGACTGATATTACATGACAGTTCAAGACTCTTTTATTTGCACAAGCATATTTCTATTGCTTCAAGTATCTTCTTCATCTGTAAGGAGATTGTCCAGCTTTCACTCACTATCGGAGGACCAATATTACACAATAATTAAGTACCCTTTTCTTTGTAGAAGCACATTTCTGTTGCTTCAAGTCTCTTCATCATATGTGGACATATTGTCCAGCATTGACTTCCATATAGAAATAAGGAAAAAGAAACAGAAAAAAATCGTTAGAAACAAGGAAATGTGTACTGAACTTTTATGTAATATCTGTCCATATTACATAAAAGTTCAGTACACATTTCCTGAATTCTAACGAAATTTTTTCTGTTTCTTTTTCCTTATTTTCTCAGTGTATTTAGGCAAAGCAAAAAAGAAAAAAGTCGATATCTGTTTTTTCTGAGTACAAATGGCTTGTCTGAACCCCAGAAATCAGCATTTTGTTTTCTAGTTTGCTGTCTTTTTCTTCAACAATCAAACTCGATATTTCTCACTTTGATATTTACTCTTTTTCTATATTCGTAGTAAACCGGTCATTTCATTTCAATTTCATGTTGCCAGTACACGCATATAAATACACGCGCATATATAAACTGAGAACTCTTCAGCATCCTGTCGTGTCTATATATGCTTTGAGGTGGTGATCCTCTTCACTAGAATTGCTACAGATGAGGCCCTGTTTGTGGCTCGAAACCGATTGGAATCCCACATTGGAGAATTTACTTACATTCTAATAGATTACCCGATGGAAATGTTGACGTTCTGCTGGTTGTTAGCGGTATATCAACCTCTGTGAATTATTTAATGCCGATATCTAAATATTTTTCACGCATAATAATGGTTTTGTGATACAAATCTTACTAATTCATTCATATGTAGTATATCATTGCTGGGCTCAAATGAGACGACGGACACACACACACACACACACACACACACACACACACACACACACACACACACACACACACACACACACATATATATATATATATATATATAATATATAAATATCTTTATTATGCGAGTTGCGGCGAAAGGGTAGAGTGAAGGAGAATCAAAGAGGTTAGAATTGCGCACACAAGAATTGACGGAGACAAAACTTCAGTGAACCTCTAACCAGCCTCTCTGTCCAGATCAAGAATCGAACCGGTTAAATAACATTTGGACACCTACGCAACTTCACGTGGCTACGCCTTCTTCCGGTAGGTCTTCTACGCAACTACGTGTAGCTACGCCTCTCCAGGGCATTCGCCCAGGAAACCACGCATTTTTATTTCTCCCGCTCAGGACACTTCTGCGCCCTGTTTATTTTAGCCATCGGATGTATTTCTTGTTTATGCAATCAACAGTTCTGATTTGCGCTCACACACTGATACAGCGGAAATAAGACCAAAGGTCTTTCCTCAACCAATGTCCAACATATAGTTTGGGGAGATAAGAGATGGATTCATACTATAAGTGAATATAACGAACCTAACTGAAATTGTAACTCGGCTCTCCAATAAGCAATTCCCACACATTGTATATTACACTAACCGCAAATTCAAGTTTACAGCACCTGGTATTCCTTAAGCAGTCACCGATCTAGATTAAGACCAGTTTCGACATTGCTTAACTTGGATGTTTCAACGTGACGTGGCCGTAAGCCTGACGTTATGTGTACAAACAACATTCTTCCAACTAGAGTCAGACATATACCTACAGAAGTAAGGGTTGGTCATGGATTCACCAGTGTCACAAGTGATGGCGAACATATACATGAATACTTCAAGGAAATGATTTTACGAACGGCACCACTGAAGCCAGCAGTATGGCTGATATATATATATATATATATATATATATATACATATATATATATATATATATATATATATATATAGAGAGAGAGAGAGAGAGGGAGAGAGGGAGAGAGATAAGAATAAAAAGACAAGAGGAAAAACTATTCTTAGCTGACGTATTTTGTTCTCTGACGGATATTATCAAGGCAAATGTAAGGATTCATTTTGTTGCACGTGTTTATATAAAAGAGCAAGGATGTCATTGGTTTATCAAAGCTTTTAAATTTGAGAACGTTCATGAATGGTTATTAGGTTGTTAAAGGTTCAGTCAAAACATGTGGAGGAGACAAACTGCCATAATTCAAAGTCTATCAAGAGGAAAGTAAGCGTATAATATTCAAGACTTTTTTTCATAAATGAATATTGTTTAAATTGCGATCAGATTGTTATGGTTTGGTATAGACGCATGTACAGCACATCTTCAAAAAGATGGGGTAATGGATTTAACTCTTTTCTTTTGATTTTTTAACATTTTTGTGGTCGTGTATATATATACGTGAGCGTTTGTGTGTATGAATTTGTGAGTGTGTGTGTATCATAGAATGAGACGGAAAAGTAAAATGTTAAGGTCAATTTTTTATTCAGTTTTTATAGTATTATTACATATTTTCTTTTATGAGGACGAACAGAGTTTGAATTGGACTTATAATATGATCCAGCAGTATTTGTACAGCGTCATAGTGAGGCTATAGTATAAAGGTGTCATCTACGTATCTTAGCCATACTCTTGGTGTCAGAGATGCTGTTTTTAAAAAGCCATTTCCTCGAAGTATTCCATATATATATATATATATATATATATATATATATATATATATATATATATATATATATATATAGCCAAGCTTTAGTTGGAAGAATGTTTTTGTACACTGAAAATTTCCATCAGATTATATATTGGAATTTTAGCACGCTCTCCAAGGGAGGGGTTTGAATTAAATCTGTTTCGAACCACGTCTGGGCATCAACTGTAAGAATGCTGGCGAGCAGGCTTACCACATCCAAGCTTACCATCCGATTGCTATGGATGGGTGCCCTTCGGATCAATTCCGCATAATGTTTGGAGATACTATGACGAGTACTTAACTTGCTAGAGGGTTGATGTAAGAGATTTGGCATTGCAAAAGAAAATATTTGTCGCAGATTACTTCCACAACGAAGAGAACCTAATCACTGTAAGTTCAGACTCGAAGATCAGGGGAAGAAAGAAAATGTCGAAATCTCGATTGGCAGGTACAATGTCACAAATCCCAATGCACGTAACCAGTCAGAAAAATAACTCACCCAACGACGAAAGGGATAGCCAAAATACACGCATTTTGTTTTTTTTTTTTTCATCCCCGATTCGAGAACACTAACTGCTTTTATCTACCAAGCACTTTTTCCATTTATCGATAACAGGGAGAGGACGCACAATATTAGCATATCAAAATACCTTTATGGCGCCTCCTGTGACTGACTTGTTTCTAATTTGAATATTCTGTCTTCAGTAGATCATGCAGAATATATGCTCTTTTTTCGGCAATTAACTTTCTTTTTCGCCACATTTTCCGTCGTAGGATAAACGCGACACGCTGTATCTTGGTTTGACGAGGTAATTCGCCATTTTCTTCGACTATACCCACTCGCAATCTGCTCACCGGGTGACATGCCGTGCCCTTGCGACTGACTATAGGTCTAAATGGAATACAAGCTTCATGAATCTTGAGATCATGCCTATGTGGCAATCTGGTGTTACGTTAAGTCAGTTGTTTATACTTAAGTAGTTCTTGTTTTTATTTAGAATCTGTGACAACACCCTCTTAGTTTTTAGAGTCGGATCATTTTTCCATTTGCATCATCTTCAACTAGGCTTGACAATTATTTGGTGTATTCCAATTTGTTCATCGCCACCGTAGCGTTGCTATTTTTGTCAGCTGGCATTGTGATGATATTAGTATCACTCTGTAATGTCTTGAATGCCAAGCTTTTTTTTTCCCCTGTGACGTTTGGTTTAGGTGGCTTGGACTTTTCTAGTGCTGCCCTCACCTAGAACGTAAACACAAAAAATACTGATAAAGAATTCTCTGATAATGGCTAATGAATTGGCCGAAAACTCTTGAGACAATAACTACCACAGACAGTTTCTACTGTGAGTATTGTTCTGAGCGCAGTTTCTATATTTAGTCCATATGAAAGAAAATCTGTAAAAACACGAGAAAGACTGAATAAAAAATCCTCAGAATGTTTTGTCCATAACATTTAATGAAACGTATATAAAAGTGTTGAGGGGTCCTCCCCTTTTTACACAAATGAACTCACCCAGTATATACATATACTACTGCTACGGGAAGACCCGAAAGCAAGACCAGACGAGAGCAACAGAGGGTGAAGGTAACAGACAGAACGAACGTAGCGAGAAAGAGTTACCGTGAGCGAGGACGTAGACTCAGTAAGAAGTCATACAGTGATACTTCAATACCAAAGACTGTATAGATATTTTGCTACTAACCCGTATTCCTGGAACTACTAACCTGCATTACCAGTTTGTATTATTACGTTAATACATTTATTTTCCTATATTCCTTCTTGGCGTTTGTTATTTATTGGTACCGAATTTCATCCCGGAATCCACAACAAAAAGAATGATTGATTCCCAAATATCTATCTATCTATCTATCTATCTATCTATCTATCTATCTATCTATCTATCAGTCCGTTCATATCTATCTATCTATCTATCTATCTATCTATCTATCTATCTATCTATCTATCTATCTATCTATCTATGTTTGTGTGTGTGTGTGGGGATGTGAATATTACTCTATGAAGAATCGATTCAACTTCAAATTGTGATGTTTGGTCATTTGTAGAGATTTTGGGATGTGAACTTTCCAGCAGCCCTTGTCTCTCTATGTATGTGTGTTTGCAAGCAGGTACGCATGTATGTGCATGTGTGTGTGTGTGTGTGTTGTTGTTGTTGTTCCTTTAGCATCAAGTTCCTTTATTGAAAAACATCGCTTTCATACCTTCCAGAATCGATCTGTCTCAAGCAGACCCTAAACGGAATCGACGGCTTCAAACAAGCGTTCAGGAAAAGCGTTAAAGCATTGTTCGAGATCGACCTCTTTAATGTCTATCAAAATGAGTAGGAAAGGCGGTTTGTTTATTTATTTATTGCTATTGCTGCTTCGCACACTATCAACCAAAACCTTGCATGTACCGCAAGAGGTCAGAAGATCTGCAAAAAAGACTTGGAACTAAATGGCAAAGATATATGTTAAACAATTACTGCAAATCGTTAAAAACCGATCATTTCAGGAAGTAATATCGACAGTAAACTCCATTGAAATGACATTCATGTAGTAATATGGATGAAAGGCCTTATGGTCGAGAAGATTCGAAGCCGATTGAAATTGCGGAGGTGAAGATGCTTGCGAACAGACTCAATCAAATTATGCCAAGATTGGCAATTTTTTACATTTTTTTATACATTCGAAAAAAAAGATGCAAATAATATATTGTCAGGAGACATAGGTTTCAAGTTTCGATATAGACAAAGGAAAAAAATACAGGAAAGCTAAAACAATAACTGATACACTTATAATTATTTTACTGCGACTACTGTAAATCCTTCGTTAAGGATATCGACTCTTTCGCTAGACACAATGGCGACTGACATTGTAGGCTTAGCTTCGATTCAAGCTATGCATAAACGAAAAGTTTAATCAATGTATCGACTTATTGAAGAAAGTTAATCAATCAAACAATCAATCAATCATTGAAAACAATTGGTGAAGGAAAAAGATAAAGAAAGGTAAGAACAAATGAAAGTGCATTTTTTTCTTCTTTTAAATAGCTTTCCGTCGGTTGTATAAATTTTATACCAGCTTTTTGTCTGGGTTGAAAACATCCATGATTTGTATTAGAAAAATTGACTTTAACAAGATCTGTAAGCCGTGTCTTTGTTACCGTTGTACTGACTAGTAGATGTTTTTAGTCTAGTTGCTCGTAAAACGTCGAACAGAATTAGGCTAAAACGGGTCAAAACAGAAATGAATCGTTGATAACACGGCCAGGCTTAAAACAAAAAAACAAAAACAAAAAAAAACTCACAGCTCGGAATTCTGATCCATTGTTGAACAAAACTAATAATCCGGCTTTTATCTTTATCTTATCTGACAGATCTGCTAGATGAGGACGAATGAAAGTGCGAATATTCGTGTTAAGGTGGGATCAGGTGTACAAAAGTAACTTGTGCAGGTATTTGCATGTACGTGTGTGCGTTTGAGTGATTGTGTGCGTGAAGGCATTTCCTCTAATCCAGTAAAAAGCCATATTATAATATTAAAAATACTATGGTGGGCGTCTGTATTCTAAAAAAGTTACAATGCCTGGTTACGAGTTTCTTGTTTTTGTAAGACTGTGTAGTGTCAATCTGATAAGGTTGATGATAGCTAGGTAAAATTTGGCACATAAATTATTATCAAACGAATCATGATTTAAATATTAAGACAATATAAATACATGAATAACATCATAAATACTTCTTTTAGAGAAATCACTTATATCCAATAAATTATTAATATGATTAAGTACATCAACACGGTTAACGTCAGTCACTAGATAAGCAGTGTCTGGCCGTTTTTATTATGACGTCGACGAGGGGTTATCTCGAGCCAACAACGATTTTATTTGCAGTAATATTTTAGAGTGAAAACAATGTTAAGACTTCAGTTGAAGCTATAAATCAACTCATACCTTTATTTAAATATTATGAAATTGGCGGTTGAAGTCCGATTTCGTAATTGAACTCTGGGCAGTCAACGTGTTATTTACTTAACATTTACATTTTTCAAATTAGATCACGTCATGTTATAATGTCTTCTATCCAAATTCTGCTACCCGTCCCTGCGTCTGAAACCCCCTCTAACCCAGGTCACACTTGCTATACATAAACATGATATACCTTTTTGAGGAATCAAGATGATTCCGAGATTGAAAATGTGCCCTTCATCTGATGCTTGAACATCAAGCATTGGAGGTGAGTCCAGTTAGGAAAGAACAGTTAAAAATTCAAATCTATCTATCTATCTATCTATCTATCTATCTATCTTATAACCTAAATAAATAAACGCTAAATTATATCTACCTGTCCGCGTGTCTGAAACCCCTCTAACTCAGGTCACACTTGCCATATGTAGATATGATATACCTTTTTGGAAATCAGGATGATTCCGGGATTGCAAACTTACCATTCATCTGATGCTTGAACATCCAGCATTGGGATTGTTGTCGGATAACAAGGGAATAGTTAAAAATTCAAATTTTAAAATAACTGAAAAAAATTAGTGATTTTAAAAGTTTTTTAATTTATATTGAGTTTAAAGTGACACAAAAACTGTGAATTCTAAAATTTTCCAAAACTTTGTGAATTGAGGAAATCAATTTTATTTCTTCAAAATGCCAAGGAATCAGAGTTAATGTGAAAGGTTTCATGACGTGAGGTTTTGAAATTCCATAGAGTTTGTGATTTGAAGAAATCAATCTTTAGACTGAATTGAAATTTCGGCTTAAATCGGACTTTCTGCACAAATTGGTATTTTGTCCGGAATTTAACCTACAGCCCAAGTCAGACTTAAAATGAGGTTTTGAAGTTCCATGGAGGAAATTGAAGAATTCAAAGTTATTTCTTTAAAATTATCATTGCTGTTTTCTAAACTGGACAAGAGGTCTCTTTAGTTTTGTGCTGGAGGCCCCATTAATGTTCCATAGGAGCTAAAGTCTGCTAGTTAAGAATTTCAAAGAAGGGTCTGTAATATAATCGATCGTGTCTTGGCACCAATTTCTCCCCGACGTAACGTGGCTTCCTTCCGTCTTTTCTACAAATATCTTCATTGCAATTGTTCTGATGAGCTTTCCTCATTGGTGCCTCGACTGCATGAATTCAAGCATCCTACGAGATTAGAAAATTAGGTCTCACGGTTTTACTGTTGCACTATCTAGCTGCAACCGTCTGTTTTATGATAATAGTTTCTTTTCTCGTACTTCTCATCTGTGGAACTGCCTTACGTGTTCTTGCTTCCCTGTCACCTACAATCTTCAAAAATTTAAATACAACGCCAATCGCCTTCTTCTGTCTTCCTGAAAGTTGTTATTTTTTTGTCCTTTCTCCTCACTTCTCCACACTAAAGTTTGTTTCAGTCTCATTCACATCTTGTGGCCCCTTGCGCCCTAAAGCAAAAAATAATAGATTTATTTTTAATCCAACATTTTTATTACTTCAAACATTATTATAATATATACATCGTATTTTTTTATTTATTAAACAATGAAAATGCGTTCCCCAGCAGGGACCGATTTTCTTCCCTTAGATTTCTTGAATGTTCGGGTCGATAGCCGTAATACACATGTTTGAATAAATACAAAAATAGATTTCATATCGTATCCTCAAACAATAATTATTCAATATCGCCTCCTAGGTAAATCTACTAACAGAAAACAGCGTTCCTGCTTCTCCTCCCGAGGCCAATGTACAGAGGATGAGGGTAAGGCGTTTGTTGATGACATAGATATATATATTGCTGAGACAAAAATGATTTTGAACCAAAAAATCAGCATCCTCTACAAAGTAGCCTATGAAGAAGGATTCAAGACAGACCTTTCCAAAACAGAAACTATTTACTAGAATTGGAAATGAAGCAGTGATGGAAAATAACCTGAATCCATCCTAAGATTTCTAGATGTGGAATTAGTAAGGGCCAAACACTTCAAATGCCTCGGAGTAGGGCTCAGTTACAACCGATTTAGGATAAGAGATAAGGAAATCGAACATAGAATACAGGCTGCTACGAAACCAAAGCATTAACCCAAATACAGTATCCATCCCAGCACATTATTTTGGCCACTTCTTTAGCCATTTTCAAGAGTTCTTTTTTTTTTTGGAGGTTGTTAATTTCTCATCATGATTAACATGCTTCTGCTTTCGAGGCCAATGTACAGAGGATGAAGGTGGGGTTTATGCAGATGACATAGCTATACGGGTCTGAGACAAGAATGATCTTCAACAAAAAAATCAGTATCCTCTACAAAATATTCCAGGAAGAAGGAATCAAAATAAACCTTTCCAAAACCGAAACTATATACCGGAATTGGGATGAAAGCAGTGATGGAACATACCCTGTATCCGTTCAAAGATTTCCGGATATGGAATTAGTAAAGGCCAAACACTTCAAATACCTCGGAGTAGGGCTCAATTACAACCAATTTAGTATAAGAGATAAGGAAATCGAACATAGAACAGGTTGTACTTGTGTTAGTTTCCCCCTACACCGCAGGCTGCTATGAAACCAAAGCATCAACCCAAATACAGGATCCATGTTCTTAAATATTTTCGTCAGATAGAGACCTTCATATAGATGCCATGCATAGAGCCAAACTCGTTCTGAAATATCTATACTGTCTGCGACTATATGCAACCGTTTTCTCAGATTGATGGTTTCGAGCGAGTCAAGCGTGTAGGCCTTAGAGAGGGTCATACTTGTTTGAACTACGCGGACCTGCGTTGCAAAATCATAAACAAAGAACTGTACAAGATAACAGAAACCGCATCACTTGAAGACTTTCAACAGCAGCAACAACTAAAATGTATGGTACATACAATTCGAAAAAAGAATAATGACGTAATCAAAATGCTGATGCTCCACTCTGCTCCAAACAAAAAGCAAGGAAAAAAACCTCCACCAATACTGGAAAGAGGATTAAACTCGACTCGACATAAGAAACCTATTTTGATGAACAATTTTTTTAAGAGAAAGATTTTAAAAATCTAACCGACAGCCCGTCTAAATTCTCGCTCAATGAAACCGAATGTCTCCTTATAAGTAAACGGCTAATATGCTTCCCCGATAACTACGATCTTAATCACTTCATCCTTGCGTCAATCGTCATCTATCCTACATGTTTATTCAATAGTTGAAAATACAATAAATTAAAAATTTGTACGTGTACGAATTTTGTTTCCTCCACTGTATATATTTATTAAAATCGGTACATTTATATCCCAACATAACAATATTATATTTAACAGATACATGTCCAACAAAGTTAATTAAAATAGTAGATGTAACTACTGAAAAAATATTGATCTGCCCCTTAAACAGCTAATATTTGACTAATAATATTGTATACTGAGCTAGCATAAATTCCAGTAATGATGTCAAATTTTATCTTGTTCCTACTGAAAATCCTTGGAAAGTTCGTTTCTAGCGTCATCGAATGATTTAGGCAATACAAAATATATAAAGAGCACTGTTCTCTCAGAACATTTCTGGCAATTAAACATAGGTTTATTATTATGTGGGATATTATAGCTAAAGCCAAATCTTACAATGGGAAAGCCAATAGATTTTATTTATACCTTTTTGCAAAATGAGTTATTTTAAAACACTAAAATAACCCTAGCTTATTAAACAAGAAAAATGAGTTGATGGTTATATGTAAGCATAAAAATGCATATGTGCTGAAATACGTTGATCCAGATTAATTTTTAAAGAACCAGTAATCTTTGTTTCATATATAAAAAAATAATATTCACAACTCTAAAATATTTTTACACACACACACACACACACACACACACACATATATATATATATATAGACACACCTAGTGAGCCAGACAAACCTACCTAGGTTTCACCTAAACGGATCGTCAGGGAAAGTAAGCCTTACTTTCCCTGACGATCTGTTTAGGTGAAACCTAGGTAGGTTTGTCTGGCTCACTAGGTTTATCTAGGTCTGCTCTACGGTTGTATTGAGCTCTTTTGTTAGTTGTTTACTCGTTTTTTCTTTGGGCTTCAGACCTGCATCTGTGCGATTTTTTTTGTCGGCAGAAGTTCATGTTTGTAGCTCTTTCTTTTTTTAAAACCTTTTTTTTTCCCTCGAGATTGATTGGATTATTAGCAAATCAAAAATTCGAGGGTTTTTCGAAACGAGTCTATCTATCTATCTATCTATCTATCTATCTATCTATCTATATGATGTAAATCTATTTAAACTTGGTGGGTGAAAAAAACTGGATAGCACCACTTTCAAATAAATTGACATCCGAGGAAAAATGGAAAATTTTAAAAAAAGCACCAGAAACCTCCGAACAGGGCGAAAGAAATCGTCCAGTATTTTAAATCTCTGGTAGAGAGAGAGAAAAAAATCAGTGATTAATAAGTTAAAACGAAGAGTACTCAATACATTAAATGGAGCAAAAGTAAAATAAATAAATCCGATGCGTCAGGTACTACCTAGCTAGGTTTCACCACATGGGATCATCAGGTTGAAATGGATAAGGAAGAATTAACGAGGAACAAATTCTGGCAAAGGGTCAGAAATCCTTAATAGATGCAGGCATAGGAAAGCCTGGTTATAAGAATAAAGTTTTTCTTTTTAGTCACGTGTTTTATATCTTTTAAAACTTATGCTTTACATCTTTTAAAGCTTATTTAGGTTTTAACAGTAATTTTATCAATAAATTAATTCTTCGTTAATTCCTCCTTAGCCAGTTCATCCTGATGATCCTATGTGGTGAAACCAAGGTAGGTAGTACCTGGCTCATTAGGATTTATATATATATATGTATATATATATTATACAGGGATTACAGTTTATTATTTTAGAAATATATATATATATATATATATATATATATATATATATATATATATATATATATATATATGTAAAATAAATAAATCCTAATGAGCCAGGTACAGTTTATTATATATATATATATATATATATATATATATATATATATATATATAATAATAATAAACTGTAATATGTATATAGATATATGTTTATAAGGCCATGACAGTTTATTATTTTAGAAAATATATATATATATATATATATATATATATATCTAAAATAATAAACTGTAATATATATATATATATATATATATATATATATATAAATAAATTGTAATATGTATATATATATTTAGAGAGAAATAATTAGGAAGATTTGAAATAATGATAATCAAGTAATTCATCGAGTCTAGAAGAAACCTTAACAGAAAGCACTCGACGGCCGTTTCGTCCTATATTTAGGACTCATCACCAGTGCGCATCCACTACCGAGCTACCGAGAATTGAAAGCCGATATATATATATATATATATATATATATATATATATATTACTAAATTACTAAAATAATAAACTGTAATCCCCGTATAATATTCGACTGCGCCAACATTGCAATAACAAGATATTTTTGTTCAAATTTAAATTACGTAACGGTCAGACTATACTAAGCACCTGAAGATTGCGTTGCGAATGAAACTCCGAGTTGCACTACCGGTGAATGATACTATGTATATTTATTAATATAATATAATATAATATAATATTCACCTTATATATTCCGATAATTACGTATTTTTCGTCTAAGCATTATGTGTGTTTTAAAATACGACTAAAGTGCCAATGTCTCCACGGATGCGAGATGTTCAGTTTTCTTTATTCTTGTTTATTTTCTATATGTTCTGTGTTGGCAGCTGTCCGGACAGAAAAGCAGATATTTTTAGTGCTTTATTTTTATTTTCTCCAGCTAATTATTTAAACACACAAGCGGGTAACAAGCGAGAAAGGCTCACAAATCCGTTCAGTTTAATCACGCCAGCCAAATAGAATTACGAATTCGAGTCTGGTCGTCAATTTCTATTATCATATCATAATGCCCCCCCCCGCCTCCTTATAACATCGATGCTGGCCTGACTGACCATGCAACAAATTGGATTGATCGTCTTTGTTGCGATTCGCAGAATTTATGCTAGCTATTTATATTTATCAGTTGTCACCTTTTTTTTCTTTCGTTTTACGTGTATGTATTACGCAAATGGGGAATGCGTTGATATGACACACACAGTGTGCGTCTACGTGCAGAGAGCGTAAAGGTTATCGGCACGAAAAATTGAAATCGTCTTGTCGAGTTCGAAAATTTCACTTCGCATTACTACTTACTCCATGCTATATATCTTCAGGCGATCATGGGTCTCCACAACCTTCTTTAGGGCGACATGAATATCAGTCAACTACAGAAATTTAACTGCCGGCGAAGTGTTATAATAGACGATTGAAAAGGCGACACAGAATTTCAAAAACGCATTTGAATAGCGAAAAATGCCTTTCAGAAAATGAACAAAATATTAAGAAACAGGAAAATTTCCTTGCAAACAAAGATAAAAAAACTAATTTGTTATCTAATAACAATCCTCATATATGGCAGTGAATGCTGAACAATTTACTCACAGGTAGAAAAGAGATTTGAGGTAACAGGCATATGGTTCTACAGAAGGATGTTGAGAATGTCATGTACTGATAATGTGAGAAACAACGTAGTTTTGGGGAAAATGGCAATGGAAAGAACACTTTTGCTTTGGAGAGATGGAATTTTAGGGACGCATAATGAGAAAAAGGGGGTATGTAGAATTTCCCGGTGAAAGGA
>CAHIKZ030000031.1:500000-520000 GCA_903632075.3 Acanthosepion pharaonis | reverse complement strand
AGTTCGTAAACACTTGCAAAAAATTGAAATTTTAATCGCCAAGTAATAACAAAAACAACAAAAATTATTCCTCAAAATAAAGACCATCATTTTCCAAGACTTTCTGCCATCGATCTGCAAGCTTTCGGATCTAGTGAAAGTACCATTCAGCCGGCTTCGAATCAAAGAATTCTTGACACGCTTCCTTGACGTCATCAAACGAGTCGAATCGGCGGCCCTTCAGAAAGTGTTGCATTGAGCGTAAAAGGCCGTAATCTGATGGAGCACAGTCAGCATTGTAGGCTGGATGCGGCAGAACCTCAACGCCGTCCAGCTCTTCAAACTTGTCTTTGGTCTTCCTGGCGGTGTGTGGCTTGGCATTGTCCTGCTGCATCAAAGCGCGCTTTCGGTTGATCAAAGCCGGGTACTTTTGCTTCAATTTTTCGTAGACCCGCTCCAGTTGCTGTCAGTAAAGTTCGGCACTGATGGCACGACCATTCGGAACCAACTGAAAATGCACGATTCCTTCAAAGTTCCATCAAACGCACAACATGACTTTCTTGCCGAATCAATCTTGTTTTGGAACCGACGGTGTCTCTTGCCCTTTCTGAAACCATCGCTTGTCTCGATTGTGCTGGATTGTGTTGCATAAAAATTCAATTTTTCGCAAGTGTTTACGAACTTTTGGGACAACCTAATATTTAAGATAAAACTTTGTTGCGGATAGAGTTTTGTCAGTTTCCCTGTCCGTTTAAATGGATCATAATTGACCTATGATCAGAGAGGTGAATATATATATATATATATATATATATATATATATATATATATATATATATATTGAATGTTTCCCCCTAGTGTAGGATCGTTAATTAATCTGAAACTTTTAAAACCATTTATTTTCTTTTCAACATCATCACTTGATAAGACACAGAGTGTGTTGAAACAAAATGGCTATTTTTGTAGTGATTTTATAACATACTTATGTTATAATTTTTTTATAAAAAATAATTATATATATATATATATATATATATATATATCTTGCTTGAAATCTCTTCTTCATTTGCCTGGAATCCTAGAATATAGCAGTTTTTGCGAGGATTGATATAATATAATAGTTTTTGCACTCTTTTCTTTGTATTTAACGAAAAAAAAAATCATGTTTGTTAATACTTTAGTTAGCTTTTGGAAGGCATCTTTCGCAGTTGAAATCCGTTTTCGAATTTCTGTGTGACAATTTCTGTTGGTCTGTCACAACACTTCCCATGTAGTTGTATTGAATCAATTTCTAGATCTACTGTCAGGAAAGTTGTTTCATTGTTTCGTGCCAGACAATTCTTGTCGTCAGAATGCTTTTTGCACATTTAGAGCTGACGGCCATATCCCGTTGAAACACCGGTTCCCGTATGATCACCGATGTTAAACAACGTCGACCCTGGTCAGTACATATAGGGGTGTCCGCTTTGGAATACCAGGTGCTGTAAACTTGGATATCAGGCTGGCGTAATCGATAATGGCAAGGAATTGTGAATCGGAGATTCGAGTTCCAATTCCAGTTGGGTTCATTATATTCATTTAAGTGCAAATACCCATAGGAAAAGTATAAATCCACCTCTTCTTGACAGTTAGAGATTAATTAGGAAAACTTGTATCGCTAAATCATAAGTATCTCAAAAGAAATTAATCTTGAAATCTAAACATATTTTCTGGTTTTAAATAACCCGCAAATGGTTAATAAGCCGTCGTAAATGAATGAATTAACGAATTGTTAGAGGTTAAAGTAAATGCACCGCTCATTTTAGACAGTATTCATTTCATCAATCGGCTGGTGTATTCGAGAAAACTTGATCAAGAAAATGTACCCTCCGAGCAGGATACGAATCTGCGTCCCCCTTGATGATTTGACGTGCGTTGACCGCTCGGCCACGAATAGTGTGTGTATATATATATATATATATATATATATATATATATATATATATATATATATATATGTGTGTGTGTGTGTGTGTGTCATTCGCAGACAGTACTGTTTCGCTGTGTCACAGCGAATCAGTGCGACTAGAGAACCGAATGCCTCAAGCTCGGATCGAAACCCAACCCATTTGGTGTTAGTCAGCGATTCTACCACTGATTCATCCTCACTTCACAGTATAAGACAGCCAAATCTCGCGTATTGTTTTTTTTTACAAAAGTAAACAAAAGTCAAGCAGCCATAGTGCTTCATTCATTTTAATGAAGAGCTTCGCATTTAAGCAGGTGACCGTTTTTTAGAATTAGCTCGTCATATATATATATATATATATATATATATATATATATATATATATATCACTTGAAAACTCTTCTTCATCTGTGAAGAAATTGTCCACCATTCACTACTATATGGGGATATTGATATATACATATATATATATATATATATATATATATATATATTGAACTCTTTTCTGTGAATTTAACAAAAATATGTTTCTTTTACTTCATACTACTGTTCAATCAATACAAGGCCCAAGAGCCACTCAGTATAGAATATTGAAAAATTGTGAATACATTGAGTTTATGTAGGATAGATGACGATTGATTCGTGGGTGAAGTGATTAAGATCGTAGTGGTTGCGGATGCATGTTTGCAGTTTCTTTATAAGGAAATATCCGGTTTCATTGAGCGAGAATTTAGACGTGCTGTCGGTTGAGATTTGTAAAATCTTTCTCTTGGAAAAGTTTTTCAGCAAAATACGTTTCGTAAATCGAGTTGTGTTTAATCCTCGTTCCAGTATTGATGGAGGTTTCTTTCCTTGCCTTTTGTTTGGAGCAGAGTGGAGCATCAGCATTTTGATTACGTCATTATTCTTTTTTCGAATTGTATGTACCATACATTTTAGTTGTTGCTGCTGTTGAAAGTCTTCAAGTGATGCGGTTTCTGTTATCTTGTACAGTTCTTTGTTTATGATTCTGCAACGCAGGTCCGCGGAGTTCAAACAAGTATGACCCTCTCTAAAGCCTACACGCTTGACTCGCTCGAAACCATCAATCTGAGAAAACAGTTGCATATAGTCGCAGACAGTATAGATATTTCAGAACGAGTTTGGCTCTATGCATGGCATCTATATGAAGGTCTCTATCTGACGAAAATATTTAAGAACATGGATCCTGTATTTGGGTTGATGCTTTGGTTTCATAGCAACCTGTGGTGTAGGGGAAACTAACACAAGTACAACCTATTCTATGTTCGATTTCCTTATCTCTTATACTAAATCGGTTGTAATTGAGCCCTACTCTGAGGTATTTGAAGTGTTTGGCCTTTACTAATTCCACATCCGGAAATCTTTGAACGGATACAGGGTATGTTCCATCACTGCTTTCATCCCAATTCCGGTATATAGTTTCGGTTTTGGAAAGGTTTATTTTGAGTTCCACTTCATGGAATACTTTGTAGAGGATACTGATTTTTTTGTTGAAGATCATTCTTGTCTCAGAACTGTATAGTTATGTCATCCGCATAGACCCTCACCTTCATCCTCTGTACATTGGCCTCGGAAGCAGAAGCATGTTAATCATGATTAGAAATTAACAACATCCAAAAAAAGAACTCTTGAAAATGGCCAAAATAATGTGCTGGAATGGATACACTTTTCTCTTTAGTAACCGCTTCAGTTCTTGCATTAATTCGACGATGTTCTGTGTTATAGACTGATTTCACCGTGGAGGCTTGTATTTGTACTAAGTTGGTCCTAAAATAGGTTCGACGTACAAAACGTTAGGAACTGGATATAATAGGTAATGACGCAGAGAAATCTAGTTGTGGTCGCTGATACTTTAGTATCCGACTAACGGTCGTCCGGCATCGACTGACTGACCAACCCACTGAGCGACCTCCTCGTTACTATTACTACTCCTACTTATTATAGGTGGGAGAGTCTATTAACTATAGAATAGGTGTGTTCCACTATAACATTCTGGAAGAAGACTCTGGAAATGTAGGTCCATCATGTTATTGCGGCACCTCCAATTCTTAGAAATTGGTTTCTTGTATTTCCAGGTTTTGAATCTGACTTTCCACCACATACCGTAATTGCTCTATCAGATTGAGCTCCTGTAACTGTGGAGACCATTTTCACATAGAACAAATAATTGCTTTGTTCTATGAACCAAGCTGTCACTACATTTTTTTTTATTTGCGACAAGGTTCGTTAACATGTTGGAATTGGCTACCAGAGAACGGAGGCACCGTCATTGTAAATTGACGTATGTGGCCAGCACAAGACAATTTAAACGATTTTTTTTATTGATGCCAGTTGTCCACAATATAAACCATAAACTATAAATAGCCCAAAATGTGTTCCGATCCACAATTATTCCAACTCACTACCCTCCAGAATAATTCAACACACAACCGTTGCAGGCCACTAAAATAACCGCTAAAATAATACAACAGACTACCCACAATGCAATACAATAAACTACCCACAATGCATCAAGTACATGTAGATATACCGGCTGTAACAGCAAAATTGTCCAAATCGTTTCACTGCATGGGATAATTGTCCATTTCACAAAATTCTAATATCTAAAAAAATCACTAAACTCGTTGAGTGTCTTTTTCCCAGGCTTTCACATAAGACACAAATGTGTCGTAAGAATCACTGAAAACCCCTTTGAGTTATTCAGCTAAAAAAAGAGAACAAGTTAAAATCTTTTTGCATCAGCCCCACTATATCTTGCTAACTAAGCAATGGTGAGAGCGAAAAGATCATTCAGGCCTTCAGTAATTGTAACAATATTCATATTGTGGATTCCATCTTCAAAGTCTATTCAAGAACCATCAAGAGAACGGTGAATACGTTTAAAAAAGAGGGAACAGTAAAGAGGAAAACTTGATCAGGAGGTCACAACAGGAAGAGGGATAATCATTTCAAATTATAGCTAAATACATTCTTATTGTTCAAAGTAGAATCCAATAGTGCTATAAAAACATGGAAGAATTCCAGTAAGATATCTTTAATCATTTCTAAAATTCAACGGTTCAAAGCTTAAAATTTTAATTGGACAATTTTGCTGTTAACCCCGGTGTAGAAATTGAGTAAAAACATAACACACATGGCCTGACGATTGTGTTTAGCATGAAATAGACTCTCACCCCTCGGTTTTGACTTCAATCTCTCTCTCTCTCTATATATATATATATATATATATATATATTGGCGATCATGCCTCTCCACAATTTCATGACCTTTGTAGCTCCTCGTAAATTCTGGCTTTTTGCTGTCACTCCTAATCCCTGTTTTGACAACTATTTACACTTAAGTATGTGCTGTTTTCTCTGTCCTTCTTGCCTTCAGTGAATGCTAAATGCTCTAAGCCCTAAGAAATTTCAACTGTCTCTTTCTGATGTCAAATATAAACCCAGACGACGTTTTTGTTTCCATTTTCTTTAAGACTTCGTCGTTGCTCTTATTTCCAGTCCATGGTATCCTCAACATCCTTCTGTAGAACCACAATTATGTTGCTTCAGGTCTATTCTTCATCGGGGAAGAGATTGTCTAGCATTGGTTTTTAAATATCAAGGCGTTAAATGAATAAGAGAACTCAAGCTTGTCTGTTATTCATTTTCATCTCACAGCCATTTTTTTCTTTCACCCGCTTTTCTTTCCATTTTTTTTATTGTTTTCTTACTTACCCTCTATTTAAATAGCAGTAAAATAAAAGAGGTAAGGGGATGTCGCTATTTCGTGTGAGCGTGTGTATCTAACACTTTTCACACAACGCACAGATATTACACTGATCTGAGGAAGATTTGACAGACAGCGATTCTAGTTAGAATGCACACGTGATCTAATCCATGGCTAAAGTGCCGAATCTGGGAAAAATAATCCTGGTATTTTTTACGAGCACTGCGCTAGTTACTTGTGAATTCACCCAAGTATCCCCACCTCAATGAAGACAAAATGAATTATGACTGAACACGGTATATAGACAGGCAATGATTATGACTGAACACGGTATATAGACAGGCAAGGATTATGACTGAACACGGTATATAGACAGGCAATGATTGTCATATTTATAAGATGAGGTGTTCAAACTGTGATCGGTTATCTGAAAACGTTGCGATAAATATGGCGACATAGATGAGGACAATAGTACGGATAATGTAAATAGTGTGAACGGTTAGTAGAAACAGAATTCTGAACCAGAACTTTGGGAACCAAGATAATAAAACAGACCGCAGCATCGGGCTATTGACGAATCGCCTTCAATAGCTGTGGTTAGTCAAATTCTGAACAATAAATAATAAAACAGACCGCAGCAACGAATCCTGTGAAATAGCGAAATGCTACTATTCCCGTAAACCAGAGACGACACTTGAAATAGCGTAAGATACAGGTTAAATATAGAGAAACCTACCGCTGAGCTCCGATAATTTATAGCTTACTGGGAGAGTTTCCAAAAGTCTCTAACACTGCTATTGGCACAATTAGATTCAGTAAAGATAATGAGGCGACGGATTCGTCAGGAATATTAAAGTTGGTGAGAATATTGAGAAGACGGCTGGAGATTTGAGGAGGCTTGACGTTATTTTATCACTTCCTCTAACTCGAGCGATCATGGCTCTCCTCAATTTCCTTTCGGAGACATCAAAATCAAGCAAGTACAAAAATTTAACTACCTAGAGAATGCTATAATAGACTATGAAAAGTGCGACAGAGAAATTCAAAGACGATAGTGAAACTTGCCTTTCCGAAACTAAACAGAATATCAAGAAACAGGAACATTTGGATGAAATCAGATAGCTCAATTGTTATGTTGTATGAATCCTACTTTAGGACAGTGAATGGTAAACAATATTCTTTTAACTGCAGTACTAACTTGAGGTAATAGAGATATGGTTATACAGAAGGATAATGAGAATTTCATAGGCGATAATGGTTGGCTTTCATTTTTTTAATAACTTAAAAACAGTGCATTGTCATGATTGCTCTAGATAAGAATTCTAGACTTAATATAAACGGAATCTATGATCTGGAATCAGAAAGAAAGCAGTGATGCCATGTACTCTGAATTCGTCGTAGAAATTCAGGATGTGGAATTAGTAAATACTAAACATTTCACATAGCTCAGGTTTTGGATTAGAACAAATTTAATATAAGAGATATAATTCAACATAGATTGTTCTGCGCTAGATGCAGTTTCGCACGACACGGCAAGTTGCTATAAAACCAAAACATTGACCTGAAAACTCGAGTCATGTTTTTAAATAGGCTCGTCAGATAGAAATATTTATATGGAT
Organism: Acanthosepion pharaonis; assembly: GCA_903632075.3. Taxonomy (NCBI): domain Eukaryota; kingdom Metazoa; phylum Mollusca; class Cephalopoda; order Sepiida; family Sepiidae; genus Acanthosepion; species Acanthosepion pharaonis. The sequence continues at coordinate 512,728 of CAHIKZ030000031.1, read as the reverse complement.
TTTATGCAATGGCGCCAAATCCGTTCAGAAATTTCTAAACTGTCAGCTGCGTAAAACCGCACTCTAAGATCAGTGTTTAAAATCGCTTTGACCGAATGTAACTTGTGGATCTTGGTGAAAACTATATTTATCCAGACCCTGTGGATTGGCGTTACAGAATCTCAAACATAAAACTGTACAAAATAACAGAAACCACAGCACTTGAGAATTTTCAAATGGCAGCCATCATGAATTCTGGTACAATCATACCTGTCCATTTTTTGGCATTGTCCAATCAGTTTTTGCGTTGGCGTTCCATCCTACGGCCACCTTCAACAGTGCCTTACATGATGGTCTTGCACAGGCTGTCTTACCTTGTAATTTATCCAAAACACGCCATTTTTCTCTTTTTGACAGTGGCGAGAAGAGGTTTTAGATTTCGACATTAAATACGCCATAGATGTTAATATGCCACTAAACTGAAACAACACAATTTGACTCAAAACCAAAACATTAACCTGAAAACTCTAGAAATGTTCTTAAATAGTCTTGCCAGATGAAGATTTTTATATGGATGCCATGCATAGCGCCAGACTCGTTCAGAAATATATAAGCTGTCGGCTATATAAAAGCGTTCTCTCAGATCGATAGTTAAAAAGTCCGTGAGTGAAACCTATGGGTCTTAGCGAATAAAAAACCTTGTGGACAGGCGCTATGGAATCACAAACGAAGAACTGTACCAAGTAACAAAAACCACATCACTTGAGAATTTTCAACAGCAGCAACAGCTAAAATGGATAACACATGCAACTCAAAGAGAAAATAATTACTATACTTCAAATAAAAGTTTAGGAAATAAACTTCTATTACTACTAAAAATAGCGATAACAGCTACTGTACTTGAGAAATCTATTTCCCTGAAAAATTATTACTACTAAAAATAGCGATAACAGCTACTGTACTTGAGAAATCTATTTCCCTGAAAAATTATTACTACTAAAAATAGCGATAACAGCTACTGTACTTGAGAAATCTATTTCCCTGAAAAATTATTACTACTAAAAATAGCGATAACAGCTACTGTACTTGAGAAATCTATTTCCCTGAAAATTATTACTACTAAAAATTATTACTACTAAAAATCTATTTCCCTGAAAATTATTACTACTAAAAATACTGTGTACTTGAGAAATCTATTTCCCTGAAAAATTATTACTAAAATAGCTAAAACTGTACTTGAAAATAGCCCTGAAAAACATTACTACTAAAAATAGCGATAACAGCTACTGAAAAATCTATTTCCCTGAAAAATTATTACTACTAAAAAATAGCGATAACAGCTACTGTACTTGAAAAATCTATTTCCCTGAAAAATTATTACTACTAAAATAGCGATAACAGCTACTGTGCTTGAGAAATCTAAATTACTACTAAAAATAGCGATAACAGCTACTGTATTTGAGAAATCTATTTCCCTGAAAATTATTACTACTAAAAATAGCGATAACAGCTACTGTGCTTGACATTTCCCTGAAAAATTATTACTACTAAAAATAGCGATAACAGCTACTGTACTTGAGAAATCTATTGCCCTGAAAAATTATTACTACTAAAAATAGCGATAACAGCTACTGTACTTGAGAAATCTATTGCCCTGAAAAATTATTACTACTAAAAATAGCGATAACAGCTACTGTACTTGAGAAATCTATTTCCCTGAAAAATTATTACTACTAAAAATAGCGATAACAGCTATTGTACTTGAGAAATCTATTTCCCTGAAAAATTATTACTACTAAAAATAGCGATAACAGCTATTGTACTTGAGAAATCTATTTCCTTGAAAAATTATTTTAGGAGAAAGATTTTAGAAATTTCAAGTGAAAGTAGCAGTGGATACATAATGTTTCCTTATAAGGAAAAGAGTTTCTATTACCATTAGAGACTAGGAGAATAGACAGTGCATTTCGATCCCAACCTGTCTTCCAAGGAGTGAAGAAAAACGTAACTCGATTTGCACTGACTGCTCTGTCAATGAATGCCGACTGTTTCCTTATAAAGAAACGGCCACTATTACCATCATTATTAGATCAGTTCTTAAATGCAGAGTCAGTCTACTTTCAGAGAAGATATAGCACATATCACTTGGATAATGTGGTCACCTTGAGACGGTATAATGGTTAGCAGGGTTGTCTCGCTAGAACAATTACGACAGAGTATTGAGTTCGATCCTCACTGCGTGCCCCCTACTTTCTGCCTTGTACCCCGTTTAAGCTATGCTTGTAAAATCACTATTACTTGGGTAATGTTCAAAAAATGCCAAATGATCAATTGCAAGTCCGCTACGCCGAAGTGAAACAACGATCCGCTGGGAAACGTCTACATGAAACGAGATATCTTGTCCGGTTTCTACTTATGCCACAAGTTCTCATGCACGGCCTCCGGTGGTCACCTGAGTGGGTCACCTGAGTGGGTCACCTGTAGGATCGAATAGTATTTGATTTTAATCATTTCACCCCAAGCAAAGCAATAATGCCACAAAGGTCAATAAGAGTTTAGTTTGTTTTACGGCCTATCAACATCAATGGGTTATTTAATGCCGACAAGAGTTTTATTGCTAGTAATATATTTTGTCAGAAATGAATTGCTGGTAATGTTTAATTTAATTTTTTTTCAAAAATGTTTTGCTGGTAATATTTTTTTTTTCAAAATGAATTGCTGGTAATATTTAATTTAATTTTTTTTCAAAAATGTTTTGTTGGTAATATCTTTTTTTCAAAATGAATTGCTGGTAATATTTAATTTAATTTTTTTCAAAAATGTTTTCCTGGTAATATTTTTTTTTCACAATGAATTGCTGGTAATATTTTATTTTATTTTTTTTCAAAAATGTATTGCTGGTAATATTTTTTTTTTTAAAAACGTATTGCTGGAAATATTTTTTGTCAGAAATGCATTGTTGGTAAGATTTTATTCTATTTTTTTTTCAAAAATGTATTGCTGGTAATATTTTAATTTATTTTTTTCAAAAATGTATTGCTGGCAATATTTGTTTTCTAAAAATCTACTGGTAGTATTGCTGGTAATAATTTTTCCATAAAAAATTATTGCTGGTATTTTTTTCTAAAATCTGTTACTGATAATAATTTTTTTTTTTTAAAAATGCCAGGTCATGACTGATAACCTTATAGACCCTAAGGAGGGGATTTTGGGGGTCGCTATATATATTTAGTCTTTTATTCAACCCGTTCTGCTCTGCTCCAATCGCAGGAACATGAAAGCAATGAGATGCCCCGACATGGTAACGCCTTCACGCATGAAACCCTTGCTAATCAGCCTGTTTTGCAAGATGGTCGACAATTTACCTGGCTGAAATGATCGCAAGACGTTTTCCTTTTGAACATGCATGGAACAAAATAGAACGAGGCCCGATTCGCTTAAAACTTCCACTGTCAGAAGTCAATTACGAAATCTGACTTCAAACGCCAACTATATACCAGCGATTTGGTCGCCTGGAGACGGTCTGAAGGTTGGCCAGCTTGTCTCGCTGGTACAGTTACGACTGAGTAGTGAGTCCGATTCGAACTCGGTACTTTCGGCCTTTTGCCACATCTAAGCAACCTTTAAAAAATAACTTTATATTAAGCAATAACGTTTTTTTTTCAAATGCTTTGTTTATGTGTTATATTTCCAATTAATTTTTCAGATAAAATGATTGTTTTTAGTTAACGTCAAGATTTTTCATTCATTAGACGTCAGTTATTAGTTATGTGCATTAAAAACAAAGGAAAAACTCGTACTTATATCCTTGATGTCAAGACTATAAAAACGAGATAACTCGTGATCAACGTTATAAAAAAAAAAAAAAGCCAACCAAGTGTTATCCCTTAACATTAACAGCTGCAAGAAGGGCGTAATAATATATCGTAGTATAGTATCCGCTATGTACGATGGTATGAATATGAGAATACAGCATTGTGTTGATACCCAATGAGGATACGCAGTATATTAATATCGGATCTGAATACTACTGATATAGTCTTTATTTCTGAACTTGTGCATGTATTAATAAAAAAAAAATATGACCATTCGCGGTAATCTAGCTGTATATGTATGTTTAATCTTGGATAGACATATCAACGGAATTGGGAAAAGGAAAGGAAGAAGAAGAAGAGGTAAAGAAGATGGGGAAGAAGAAAAAAGTAATAAAGCTCAATAAAAAAACGAAAAGAAAAAGAAAAAAAAAGGACGTAAATAAAGAAACAAAGAAATACTTGGATAGGAATGCATGTTGCTCTGAGATATTTACCGTTTTGATAATTTTTAAAACAGTGGTTCTTAATTATTTCTAAATTCACTTTTTTCTTTTCAGATATTTTCACAGGCTAACGATCGCCATGTTAGAATTGCAATGGTAAGGGGAGCAGAGTTAGTACCAAAGAGTTTATGTCACGCGTTTATGTTTTGTTGCTTCAATCAGCGACATGAATAAGCACACAGCAATCACCGTGTCAGAATATAAAAACTTCCGGATTTTCGCCTGCAGACTGTTGCTCTACAATATTACAAGTACTGCCAAATGTTTAAAATTCATGTATAAAGTGTAAATATATAGACAATTGATTAAAAATATGTACATAAAATTAGGTACCTCCACGAAATCGCTAAAAAAAAGAGCATAGTCTGATGAAAAAGTTTTTTTAATTATTTTTAAAATTTTTTCCTTCTTTTTGGAACATTTTAAATTTTGATTAAAAAAAACCTTGTTTCTCTTTGTACCAACCAGGACTAGTAAATAACATAGACAATTTTTATCACGTTTTTTTTTTGTATTACACACATTAATTTGGAAAATCTTGCAAAAATAAAAATAATTGTTGGATGTTAATGAAACTTTCAGAAACTATTCACAGATGATCGAAATTATTATAAATATGTCTTTTTTGATTAAAGTCATGGCAGAAATATTTTTTTTAATATTTATTATCACCCCCATAACTAATTTTATGAAAAACTAGAAATTCGAGCGCATCAACTTTAGTGATTACAATAGTTAAAAGCACAAGGCTTTGAAGAATGCAAATCATGTTTTTTTTCTTTTTTTAATTGGATCCGCAGTACCTGAAAATCAGCTCTGAATTGTAACATACAAAACTCAATAAAACAAAGATACTATATAATTTCAAATGCTTTATTTGTTTTTAGTTGTTTTTATGAATATGGACAATATTTTCTGAAAGCAAAAAATTTTTTCAATGAAAATTGAATTTTTAATACAATTATTTGTTATTTCTTTAATTATAATAGATAATTAAGTTTTTTAAAAATATTATAAAATTAGTTAAAAGCCACATCAATTTTTCTAAGTGTCCTTATGAGATTGTCATTGTCTAGCGCTTTGAAAATTGTATCATTTGGACCAATCAGAAGATCCGCAGTAATTAAGAAATGTAATTTTGTGTTTATAATCGGGCGGTAATTATAAAGTACGGAAGACCAACCAGAATACAATTAAGTTGCATTATTTGAGTTCAGCATTGTTCTCCGCTGTTAAGGCCTTTACTTTTGCGAAACACGTATGGAGAAGTTAATTTGAGTTTTCAATTTCAACTGAGAAGGATACCTACAAGTAACAGTATCATCTTATGAAATTTAACTACTGCTAAACTTTAATTTATATGATCTTATTTTTATATTAATCTCAGTTATGACATTTTTCCATAAATGAAATATCAAAATTAATAATAAAATGAATGGAAATACAAATAACACAGTAAAATGTAATAAATGTACATAAAATTATAGTATTTTATGTACACTTCTGATAAAATTTCATAAGAAAGGTACCTATAAATTAATTAGATACCTTTTTTTTATGAAATTTAATCTCACTCTTAACAGTCTTATTTTTTAAACGTAAAGATGAAAGCTAAGTACAAAAAAAAAAAAAAAATTAAAAAATTAGAGCGCTGAAAATTTTCCTTAAAAGTAACGCGGTAAATAACTTGTTCACTTAAATCTAAATAATTTCACTTCCTTCCATCCGTAGAAAGAATTATCCTCCTGTAAGTTATCTAAACGTCATGAAAATGTCTTTCGTCACCTGTCAAATGACGCGAAAGGTTATGACCTGCTTTGTTTTATTTTCAAATTACATTTTTCGGCGCAGAAACTAAGTTAAGCTCGGTTCAAAATATTTTAAATAAACATTATAATTTCTGATTCTATTAAAATAAGTTTTGAAAGAATATCAAAGTCAGATTTTCATCTTTTTTATAAAATGGAAAAAAAATTGATTGAAAATGATGGATTATCTGTCCTTTTTTTTTTGACAAAAAAAAAAAGAAGATTTTTAACGAAAATTTCGGACGTGCTAGGAACGATTAAAAAATGTAAAAAAATATCCCAAAAATACTTTGATCTTTCCTTTTTAATAATAATATGAACATTAGACGATAAAATTTTGTGTTCGTCAAGTTCGGCGTCTTTTTCATCATGCTATGCTCTTTTTGTTTACATTTCGTAGAGGTACCTACATAAAATGTTTCATTTAGGGTCAGGGGTAAGTTTAACGCCCAATAGCCTTGTGGGTGAAACTGGGAAGTCAACATTGCTGGTACTTGCACGATGTTACAAGTCATCGTGACTGAGCGTACTTGTTTTGTTCAACAAGCTAGATTGTGCAAGTATGGTCAGATCAGTATATTTTCAGTATAATCCGCAAGCCAGCTTCATGGGTGTTGAAAAAACGCAAACCGAAATAGGGATTAGCTAGCCACTATATCAAGCGGGGAGACTCGAAAACAGTTAGCCAACCATTTGTCTTTTCTTATGTGAAGTGTCTCTTCAGGACGTGGGCAATCATGGCCTTCCACGACTTCCTAGCTTTTGCAGATCCCTCCCAGTCCACGTTCTAGCATCCATTTACACAGGCACGTTACATGGGTTTCTCGTTGTTTCCCTTTTCCAGTCTGCCTTTAATATATCATGCGAATATCAAATTCTCCAAGAACTATTCCTTATTGAGTTTTAGAAATTCCAGCTCTTTCTGATTGTAAGTCTAAGTGTCCATTTCATTCCCATTTTGCTAAAAAATCCTATTTGCTCACATGTTCCGTCCATGGCAGTCACACTATCCTTTTAAAGAACTACATTTCTCTTGCATCAAATCTCTTCTTCATCTGTGAGGAAATTGTCCTGCATTCACCACCGGATTGATATAACAGTGTTTACACTCTTTTCTGTGTATTTAACAAAAAACATCATGTTTCTTTATTCTTCACACTACTGTTTAACCAATACAAAGCCCAAGAGCCACTCAATGTAGAATATTACAAAATGAGAGCGTGCGAGGAGGAAGTAAATAGTGTATATTATGTAGGATCGATCACGACAGATCCTAGAGATCGTGGAAGTATATTAGCTGTTTACATATAAGGAACCATTTGGCATTCATTAAGCGAGCTTTTAGACGTGCCGCCGGTTAGATTTGTAAAATCTTTCTCTTAGAAAAATGGTTCATTAAAATAGGTTTCTCAAGTCGAGTCGTTGTTAATCCTCTTTCCAGTATTGATGGGAGTTTCCTTCCTTGCCTTTTGCTTTGAGGGGAGTGGAACGTCAACATTTTGATTACGTCATAATTCTTATTTTCTTTTTTTTTTTGAGTTACATGTACTATCCATTTTAGTTGTTGCCGCTGCTGAAAGTCTTCAACTGATCTGATTTCTGTTATCTGGTACAGTTTATTATTCTGTTATGCCAGTCCGCAGAGTTCAAACAAGTATGACCCTCTCTAAGGCCCACACGCTTGACTCGCTCAAAACCATCAATCTGAGAAAACGGTTGCATATAGCCGCAGACAGTTTAGATATTTCAGAACGAGTTTGGCTCCATGCATGGCATCCATTTGAAAGTCCCTATCTGACGAAAATATTTAAGGAGATTGCTCCTGTATTTAGGTTAATGTTTTACTTTGGTAGTAACCTGCGTTTTTTTTTTTTTTTGAAACTAACACTAGCACAACCTATTCTATGTTCGATTTCCTTATCTCTTATACTAAATCGGTTGTAACTGAGCCCTACTCCGAGTTATTTGAAGTGTTTCGCCTTTACTAATTCCACATCCGGAAATCTTTGAATGGATACAGGGTATGTTCCATCACTGCTTTCATCCCAATTCCGGTATATAGTTTCGGTTTTGGAAAGGTTTATTTTGATTCCTTCTTCATGGAATACTTTGTAGAGGATGTTGATTTTTTTGTTGAAGATCATTCTTGTCTCAGACCTGTATAGCTATGTCATCTGCATAAACCCCACCTTCATCCTCTGTACATTGGCCTCGAAAGCAGAAGCATGTTAATCATGATGAGAAATTAACAACCTCCAAAAAAAAAAGAACTCTTGAAAATGGCTAAAGAAGTGGCCAAAATGATGTGCTGGAATGGATACTGTATTTGGGTTAATGCTTTGGTTTCGTAGCAGCCTGTATTCTATGTTCGATTTCCTTATCTCTTATCCTAAATCGGTTGTAACTGAGCCCTACTCCGAGGTATTCGAAGTGTTTCGCCTTTACTAATTCCACATCTAGAAATCTTAGAATGGATTCAGGTTATTTTCTATCGCTGCTTCATTTCCAATTCTAGTAAATAGTTTCTGTTTTGGAAAGGTCTGTCTTGAATAATCCTTCTTCATAGACTACTTTGTAGAGGATGCTGATTTTTTTGGTTTAAAATCATTCTTGTCTCAGCAATATATATATCTATGTCATCAACAAACGCCTAACCCTCATCCTCTGCTAACCACCATGCTGAGAAAATGGGAGTTTCCTTCCTTGTATTTTGTTTGGAGTAGAGTGGAATGTCAGAATTTTGATTAGGTCATTATTCTTTTTTTTTTTTTTTTTGTACTATCCATTTCCACATTCACTACCCTATAGGAGGGTGATATAACGTAGCAGGTTTAAAATTCTTTTCTTTATATTTAACGAAAATTTCCTGTTTCTTAATACTTTGCTTAGCTTTAGGAAGGCGTATTTTGCTGTTGCAATCCGTCTTTGGATTTCTGTGCCACATTTTTTGTTACCTGTTAAAATACTTCCCAGAAAATTATCTTGAATCAATTGCTAGGTCTACTGCTGGGAAAGTGGGTTCACTGTACCTGACAGTTCTTCTCGTCAGAATCATTCTTGCGCATTTATAAACCCCACCATTCATCCGTCCATTGAATACTTATGCCATATCTTGTCTGGTGCTCCTATTATATATATAGAGAGAGATTCCTGACAAAATTCAAAGGAGAGTTTGTAATATAAACGATCCTGACCTAGAATCTCGACTTCAATCACTTTCTCATTGACGTGACGTGGCTTCCCTCTGTCTTTTCTACAAATATTTTCACGGCAACTGTTCTGATGCGCGTTTTCTTTTTCCGTAGGGCCTCGACTGTATAAATTTAAGCGTGGTAACCTGGTCTCACCGTTTTACTTTTGAACCTGCTAGATGCAACCACCAGTTTTATTCTAATATTCTCTTTTCTCGATTGTGGAATATCTTCCTGATTTCTTTCTTCCCTGCTAACTAAAATCTTCTAAAAATTAAATTCGACGTCAATCGCCATCTTCTGTCTTCCTGAATCCTGTCCCTTTATTGTATTTTTCCTTACTAAAGTATTCGCTTTCACTCCCTGTAACCTACTGCGTCTTAGTGACTTTATCGCCTTTCTTGGGGTAAAATGATAAAAAAAAGAAAGAAAAGGTAAATTTATGTATTAATTAATAATAATAATTTATTTATTAACGTCTCGAATTGGTAGCTGGCATCTAGAACAGTTTCTTTTGATAACGGCTATATATTGTATTCTATAACTGATGGTTAGTCTTTCTTCTCGCTTACTAATTTGTCCAGTATTTTCATTGGTTTTCTTTCTGTCTACCGTTAACACCGTATCATCTTCATATTGGTAAGACTGTGTCAGCCAAAAATAAATCCTGGTAGATTTCTGTGTTCATCTTCGAATTTCTTCTATTATTTCTTCTGTTTCGTTTTTTTTTTCTCTCTCTCTCTCTCTCTCGCTCCTCCTCTTCTTCGTTCTTGATTATCTTTATTAATAGCATTTTGCTTTAATTAATATCTCATGACAGCAGAGCTGTTTGAAGCTCCTTTCGCGGACACTTTCTTTTCTGTTGTTATTTTGTTTAGCAAAAGTTTCTGATTAACGAATTATTATTAATATAAAGGTCAATTAATGATAAATTACTGCTATCTTATCTACACAGATATTTGTCTCAATTTCTTTGTAGAACTTCTTCTTCTTCTTTTTTTTTAAACTCGTATCGAGTCGAGAGAATAATTTGATTAAGTGCCGTTTCGTTCGTCCTTACTTCATTATGGAAGTAGATTTCTTTAAGTTTTTTCTTTGCTTTTCTTTTTCTGGATGTGTCACATTTATCTTTCATCTTTTTTTTTTTTCCTTTTTATTTAACCTAGAATTACTCTCTCTCTCTCTTTTTCTTTCTTTCTTTATTTTGTTCACTTATACTTTGTCTTTTCTTGCTGCTTCGATGCAACCCTTTTTCTTGCGCTCAACTTAACTCACACTTCCATCTTTCTTTTAGTCCCCCCACTTCCCATTTTCTTTCTTTACTTATCGTATTTATTCCTTTATTCTTTCTTTTTTCTTCTCTTTAGCTACTTTCTTTTATCGCATATAATTCTCATTTTTGCTAGTCTTTTTTTTCATTTCTTTTCTACTTAACTCTTTTTCTCTTTCTTTCTTTCTTTCTTTCTTCATTTTCTTTTATCGCTTTCTTTCTTTCTTTCTTTATTGCCTTTCTTTCTTTCTTACTTCATTTTCATTTATCGTTTTCTTTCTTTCTTTCTTCATTTTCTTTTATCGCTTTCTTTCTTTCTTTTTTCTTTCTTTCTTTCTTTCTTTATTGCCTTTCTTTCTTTCTTACTTCATTTTCATTTATCGTTTTCATTCTTTCTTTCTTTCTTTTCTTTTATCGCTTTTTTCTTTCTTTTTTTTTTTATCGCTTTCTTTCTTTCTTTCTTCATTTTCTTTTATCTCTTTTTTCTTTGTTTTTTCTTTCTTTTATTTCAATCAATCTTTTTCACTTTCTTATTTATCCTAATTTTAATTTTCTTTATTCCTCTCATTTTTTCAACTTTCTTATGTACACCAATTTCTCCATTTTTTCTTCGTTTTCATTCTTTGTTGATTGCCTTTCTTTCTTTCTTTCTTTCTTTCTTTCTTTCTTTCTTTTCTTTTATCGCTTTCTTTCTTTCTTTCTTTCTTTCTTTCTTTCTTTCTTTCTTTCTCATAGAATGTTTCTTTAGATAAAGATCCGTTCGGTTTTATTAGATTTAATATCAAATTTGCTGCGCTACTGATAAGACGCTGCTGAGGGAACGGAGGTTTTGGCAAGAACAGAAAGTAGGAAGGAAGTATGATTTAGGATAATGTGAATCGCGCATATCCGTAACGTGTGCCGCTTGGAGACGAAAATATTTTCGTTTTAGTCGGTCGTCATTTTAAAATAACATTCAATAGCAAGCACGGTCGGCTTCGAAACACACACACACACACACACACACACACACACACACATCACCAGAGGTCTATTCACGGCAAAACGACCCTTCTCTCCTTTAAAATCCCGTGTGATGAAAGAATATGCTGAGTAGTTATTAGAAGTAAAAGGTTTTTATAACTCATTCAGTAAAAATACCGACATCAAAATATCTTGAACATTGTCACCGTGTACTTCATTTTGCAGAATTATTGGAGTGTGCTGAAAAATTTGACAGGGTACTTACGAGGTACCCATATCATTTGGGAATAGTCCTAGATAGATCAGTCCTGGGCACGACGATAAACTATACCTGGCAGCAATGCCTCTGATCCAGGGGTTTTGAGGAGAGTGAACCCACCTCTTAATTGCTGTTGTTCTTAGATCCACCCTGACTCGAGGTAGTAGCACTTGTTAGGACCCCGGCTATGGGAAAATAGTGATGGGAAAATGGTGTTTTGAATTTTGATTGGTGCTTCACGAAGTACAAAAATTTAAAAGTACCAGCAGTATATTTATATTTAAAAAAAATGACCAGTAGTAATACACTTTTGTAGCAAAATTGGCCCTAATCTGGCATCTCGTTTGCAGTCGCTCTCTCACCGATGTACCGTCGCCTCCTTCTGTCTTTTTTTTACAAATACTTTCATGATAACTGCTCCGATGAGCTGCTTGCGCTGGTTCCCAGACTTCATGAATTTAAGCGTTCAACTAGGCTGACATCTTGCTCTCACCCTTTCACTGTCGAAACTGTTAAATGTAGCCATCTCTTCTACTCCAATAACTTTATGTCTCGCACTTCTCGCCTGTGGAACTCCCTCCCCTTTTCCCGTTTCCCTAATAGCTATAATCTCCAACTATTCAAATGTAATGTCAATCGGTGTCTCCAGATGCGTTGATCTATCCCCTATCCTTCTCATCATTCTTTCCTCTATCACTCCTCTTTGCTCTCACTTCAACTCTGTGTAACCCTTTGCGTGATAGTGGCTTCCCGTCTTGCTTGGGGTGAAACGCTTAAAAAAAGATAATCGATACTGCACTGAAATATAAAAATACATTATTATAATAAAATTACCTGCAATAAATTCATCTCTAAAATATATATATATATAAACACATTTGCACTGAAAGTATAAAATTATGTACAAAATATATAGTTGAAGCCATAAAATTGCATACAC
>CAHIKZ030000031.1:487500-495000 GCA_903632075.3 Acanthosepion pharaonis | reverse complement strand
CATACGGAAGGTAGTGAAGGAAAGCAAGAAGAAAGGATTATACGTTAATTGCAAAATGACAAAATGCATGGTTGTTAGCAAATTTGAGATACTGAAATCAAACATGTGCGATAATTTAGATATCTTGGAAGTGTCTTAACAGAGGTCACAAACTGCGACACATAAATCCGAAGGCGCATTGGGATAGTGAAAGATGCCTTCCAAAAACTAAGCAAAGTATTAAGAAACAGGAAAATATCGTTAGAAACAAAGAAAAGAGTGCTGAACTGTTATGCGGTTTCAGTCCTCCTATATGGCAGTGAATGCTGTACAGTCGCCTCACAGATTAAGAATTGACTTGAAGCAACATAAATGTGTTTTTATTTTATCATTTCACTTCAATCTAGGTAGTAAAGCCACTAGAGGTTACTGAGTGTTAAATAAAATTAGAACAACTAACATTAAAGAGAGAGAACAATAAAAGAATAAGAATGAAGAAGACTGAAGATAAAGATTGACATTGCATTTAAATTTTTGAACATCATATTTGACTGGAAAGCAAGAAGCCGGAAGAAAGTTCTATAAACGAGAACTGCGAGAGAAGAAACTATTAGCATAGAACTTGCGGTTATATCTAGCCATTATAACTTTAAGAGGATGGGACCTTACCGCCAATCTAGTACTGCGCTTAAATTTATAAATTCGAGCTATGATAGAGGAAAGTTCAACAGAACTATATCCATGAAAGTATTTATATATATATATATATATATATATATATATATATATATATATATATATAATAAAACACAGGGAATCTACGTTACGACGGGGTGTGGGAGGTACTGAATCCGATATGTCAGGTCAGAACCAATAATATTGCACCAGAGCAAATATGGCAGCAATACTGAAACCAAGGACGTATGGTAAGCTTATAAATATGTAAGATAGATTCTGCTGAGAAGGATGCTGAAAATACCACGGATAGAATATGTGTGCAATGACGAAGAAAAGGGTACTGAAATGCTACGCGATATCAATCTTCCTATATGACAGTGAATTCTAGACAATCTTCTCAAAGATGAAGACTAGACATGATGCAACAGAAATGTGGTTATACAGAAGGATGATGAGGATAACATGGACCGAACATGTGAGCAACGACCAAGTTTTAGAGAAAATTGCAACAAAAAGGATACTTATGCTTAACATCATGAAGAAACGGTTGAAATTTCTGGGACAGGAAAGAGGGCTTGGAAAATTTGATACTCACAAGCCAGATTGAAGGTAAGAGGTCGAGAGAAACGCAACACATCTGGTGAGTTTGAGCGAATGGATGGCGGAGCAAGGTTTGAAGGGGATGCAAAAAAGACAAAAGTTATTACGAGCTAAAAAGGACAGGAAATTGTGGAGGGTCATGATCACCACAGGGAAATGTAGAAGAAAAAGAATTTTTGTTTTTCTCACTAACGTACAAAAAAAGAGAAAGCTATAACAAAATAAATAAATAACGTTAGAGTTCTTTCTTCATGGTGCGAGATGTTGCTTTGATTTAGTTTTACAGGAAATTCCATAAATTTGGATTCTTTAAAATCAAGTCATATTATAGTACTAGCAGCATGGCCCGGCGTTGCCCGTGTTTGATTCAAAAATCGTACGACTCATACAGCAATCGCTATCAATTAAAATATTTTTGCCCTTCCTTGCCTTTAAAGGAGTGCCCTTTGCCGTGCTGATGTTGCTACATGCCTTACTTCTTGCCTAGCTTACACTGCGATTTTTTTCTAAGCTCTATACTAAACATTAAATCTGTTACGAAAAAAGAGCTTAACAAAATGAACACAAAACGATCAGCTTTAAAAAAGGACTCGTAACTGGAAAAACCGAATGAAAAAAAGAATGTTAACAACAAATACTTTTACACACCCAACCCAGTTCTGCGGAATCAGAATCAACGTTGAGTTTAAGCAAGCGAATGAGACAATTGGAGTAAAGTGCCATGCAGATTTAAATTTTTCTCACTTGTGACGAATGCAGCTATCGATTTTTTTTTGCATGCTAGCATGTTAGTTAACATTCGTGTCAGTCAGCTGTTGGCTCTCACGCTGGCCAATAGAATCTTCCTGCCTATTCGTGGCAGCCAGCTATAGGCTCTCACTCTGGCCAGTAGAAAAGTGCCGTAGAAGCATGAAAAAATCGATTATTTCTACTATCGATAGGAGTTGGGAAATGCAAAGTCGGTCTTGGCCTTTCCCGCTAACTTGGAGCATGTGCATGTAAATTTTTGTGCAAATCCGTCGAAAATTGTGGCCGTGCATTCGTTACACACACACACACACACACACACACACACACACACACACACACATCCTGACTTTTATAGATAGAGATGATCTCGTAGACTGTCCAGATACTAAGCTGACGATATTCAGTCACCCCCCCCCCACCACGAGGGTGCCATGTGGCACAAGGCCTTTTTAACGTGGGCATTCCGAGCCCGTGGGCACGGCCAAAAATATGCCCATTGAAACCGTATAAACGGGTATAGGGCCGGTCTACCTCCCCGTCCGTAGGAAGAGAGTTGAACCGAAAAGTCGGTTCAGAGGTGAACGACTGACTACTGACAGATACTAAGCTGACACCTTCATTGCATCAGTGTACTCGGTAGACGATGGTTCTACGTTGCCTGATCTCTTATGAGAAATTGTTTCATGCCTTTCCCAAGGATATTCTTATTTGATCTATGGACCATCAAGCTCTTCACGACTTCCTATTTATAGTTGCGCTGGTTAACTTTTCACTTTTCACCATCTCTCCTTGTTTATTTTCTGTCATTCATTCACACAAAGTCGGTTTCTTCCTGTGAGTGTTAAATTCTCCAGGCCTCTTTCCTCATTATATTGTAAGTCTCCTTGTTCGCAATTTCCTTAAAACATTCTCCTTGTTCACATATTCTAATATTCTTAGCATTCATCAGTAGAATCACGTGTGTCTCTTCTTAATCTGTGAGGAGATTGTCCAACATTCACTGCTGAACTGTTATGTAATATCTAATTTTCTATATGGTAATTAGATATTACATACTAGTGTAATATCTAATTACCTATTTGATAATTATATATTACAGAGCAGTTCAGCATTCGTTTTTTGTATATAAGGATTGTAGTAAAAACAGAACCAGTGAATAAACTTATACCAAAGATTTATTGCAATCTACTCGTCTACTGACGGATGTTACAGGGTGCTTTTTATACCTCCTAGATCTTAAGGGGAGGTAACTGATGATTTATTAGTACATTCTCCCCTACGAATTTTATTCATAAGGGAGAAAATCTCTTAGGTGTCCAGGATCTTTATATATTCTCTGTGAACGCCTGGGTAGTTCTTGTATTGGAATATTCGGGCTGGAAGATCTCTCATTTTGAGCTCGCCCGTTAGTCCAGAAATGGAAGTATCTTATTTTTCTTGATGGACGAGGCCGCTCTGAGACTGAATGTAAATCTTCGGATCTGTTTCTGGATGTGCCCGCTTTTGGTGCAATGATCGCTCATCAGGTTCGTCTGGAGTTGTCACGGACTCGGATGTTAATCCCTCTGAAATGTCTGATGGAAGCGCAACGGAAGCTGTGTCATCATCCTGGGATAATATGTCGGGAGTGGTTCCGGCACGGTGATCTCAAGATGGGTTTTCAGTATCGAAGGGATCAGATATCCTCGCTAGTACATCTCCAGCAGAAGCCAGATCTCTAAGAGAGACGGTAGTTTGACTTCCATCCGGGTGTCGCACGAGTGCGTATTGTGGATTTACTTCTGTTAGTCCCACCTCGTCTACCGGGGGGGGGGGTCATGCTTGCTATAGCAAATGTGGCGTCTCAGTAGAACCGTACCTGATTGAGAGAGCCAACTGGGAAGCGTAGTCCCAGCCGAACTCAGTCGTTGGAAGGGTAGAAATCATTCGTATGTAGTGGCATTGCTGGCCGTACATCATAGCGATATGATGGCATACAGGGCTACTGGAAGAAGATTTTCCCAATTATTTATTGCTGTCCGACTTACCGCAACTCTGTCTTCCTGTAAGAATTGCCGAAGCTGCTCGGACATAAAAGAAGCTCAACGGTCTGAATGTCTGTATGCCGGCACTTCAAAGACGGCAAATAGGGAACAAAGGCATTGTATAATTGTTGTTGCAGTCATATCTGGACAGAGAAAAGCAAAAGGAAATCGTAAATATTTGTCTACAATGGATAACATGTATCGGTTTCGTGTTTTGGATGTTAACGGGCCTTTAAAATCCAGATGGTGTCTTTCAAATGGCTGCGTTGCTTTTATTAGGACCTCAGGCATAGGTCTGTAAAATTTAGGTTTTATCTCAGCACACGTTCGTCAAGAATTTGTAACTTTTCTAACGTCCTCTACTGAATTAGGCAAATTACTACTCCTTACCATGTGAACCATCCGTGTTTTGCCCGCGTGGCACACTTCCTCGTTTAGTGTCTGGAGTCCTTTTGTACTTGGAGTTAGGCTGCATATTCTTGACAGGGGGTCTTCTGTCAGATTCTCCTTGTGGGGCCGGTAAGTAATATCGAACGAGAAACAAGATAGTTTAATTCTCCACCTTGCTATTTTTTTCATTTTTTTTTTATTTTATTTTATTTTGAGTTGAACATGAACAAAACAGATTTTGTTCTGTAACTAATCCGAAGTGACGTCCGATTAAATAGTGTCTCTACATTCTTAGCGCCTCAATATGGCGTAGGTGTCTTTTTCAATCGCCGTATGCCGTTGTTCATATTGAGAGAGAGAGAGAGAGAGTCATTGAAAAGAAGGCTGCAGGGCGGTCAGCTTGACTTAATGAAGCGGCAATTGCGTAGCCTGATGCATCAGTTTCAACTACCAGTGGAACAAAAGGATCTATAATTGTGATTACGGATTTTGCAATGTCTTACTTGAGTTTTTCGAATACTTCTATTGCCGGGCGAGATAAGGGAAAATATCTTACTTGTATTAATGGACGTATCTTTTCTGAGAAAGTGGTGATCCATTGTGAATAGTGGGCGAACATGTACATAGTTCGTCGCAGCGCACGAATGTTATCTGGAACTGGCAATCTGATCAAAGATTTTAATCGCTTTGGGTCCGGCGCCATTGACACCTTGCTTATTGTATAGCCCAAAAGATTGATTTTATGTTGCCCAAACGAGTATTTGTCTTTATTTAGTGTAAGGTTATATTTGCTTACGGCGTACATGAACCATCGAAGGTTTTCGTCGTGGTCCTTCTGATTATGGGCACATATAGTTAGTTACATTATCTATATAAGCAAAAGTACTTTCCAGTTTTTTCATCCATTATGATTTTGTCGATTATTTTTTGAAAATTGGCTACTCCATTAGTTACCACAAAAGGTATCAACCGGAACTGGTACAGCCGGCCAACTGCTTCAAACGTAGTGTAGGGTCTGTCTTTCGGCTTAATGGCCATCTGAGGATAAGCACTTTTCAAATCTAACGTGCTGAAAATACTATATCTAGTTATTTCACATAGCGTTTCGTCTATGCGTGGCAACGGAAAAGCATCTAGAAGAATGAACCGGTTAATTGTCTGAGAGTAATCGATAACCATCCTTTTTTTTTGGTTTTCTGTGTTTGTTATTAATACCTGGGCCCTCCATGGTGACGTACTTGGCTCAATTATTCTTTCTTAAAGCATTCTTTTTATTTCGGACCTATACATTATTTGTCGTCATGCGAATAACATCGGCTCTTAACAGCCATTTGATTACAGTCCTTTGTCAGGTTTTCAAAAAGAGAGGTTTACGGAATGTTGGCTGAAGTCAGTCCGCAAATCTTTAATACAGGTTTATCTCCGCTGAACGGGATTTCTATGCTAGAGTGTTGCTGAAAAAATCGTGGCCCAGTATTACCTCACAACAAAGCTTTTTCATTATCGATAACAGCTTTATATGAGATGCCGTTATAATGTAGGTCGACTAAACAATATTCACTTACGTGTGATGACAAAGCTGCGTTCGCCATTGTTAATCTTCTGGGGGAGGGAGCATAATACCATATGTGAATTTTTACTAGACTGTCTCTGATATAGTTTTCCGAACTGCCAGTGTATAATAATTCGTTGGTGAGGACTCCATTAATTTTAATTCTTATAACAGTCTTTTAAAGAGAGTCAGGGAACACGGTCAATGTTGCAGAAAATGATAATGAACTGAAAGGACTGTTAGCTTTGTAAGAGACATTTTTAAACGAACGACATACCTTGGAAAATGTCCTGTATTTCCACACTTGTGGCAATGAGTTTCTCTGGCAAGACATGAAAGTCGTGAGTGTAGATTTAAAACGCAGTAGTAACATGTCTGTTTGGTTGATGCAGCAATGACAGGTTGTTCTGAGGTGTTTAAAGGTGGGATATCCTGGGCAAGAAGTAAGTTGAATCATCATAGAGAGGAGGGATAGTAAGAACAAGTTTTTTTTTTAGAGCGGCACTCACAGTATCGGGTTGAAAATACGAGCTGGACTGCTGTATAGCAAGCTCGCAAGTACGAGCTTGTTCTTAAACATCTTTCAAGGTAAGGTTCTTATTTTCAAGAAGACGTTGCCTTACCTGAACATTGCATAGGCCATTTATGAAGGCGTCTAGAATATTTTCCTTTTGTGCCAACAAAGCTGTCATAGGACGAAAATTTCAGTCCCTGCTTAATGTCCCAATCGTCTTTAGGAAATGATCCAATGTTTCGCCAGATTCCTGTCGCCGGGTAGCAAGTATATGTCGGGCAAATAGTTCATTTTTGGGCTTCACGTAGGTTGTGTGTAATCTTTCTATCGCTTCTTCATACGTTTTACAGTCTACAATGATATCGTTGATTGAATGAGACACATAGTCGGAAGAGAACGTTTGTTAATAAACCGATGCAGGTTCTCAAGGAGTAGAGTTTCAACGAGGTTCGTAAAAGTTTTGAGCCAGTGTGTCCAGCGTATATCTACTGCTTCGCTTTCTGGTTCATAGGTAAATCATTCTGGCCGGATATAAACTTCCATTGTCAGTGCAATAAATTGTAGTAAAATAAACTCATACCAAAGCTTTATTGCACTTTACTCTATCTACTCGTCTACTGACGTATATTACAGGGTGTTTTTTTTTTATATACCCCCTAGATCTACCTAGGGAGGTAACTGATGATTTATCAGTACAAGGATATTTTCATATCTTTTAATAATTTACTTATTTTCTGGAAGGCATCTCTCGCTATTCCGATACACCTACATTCGAATGTTTGTGTCACATTTTCTGCCATCTGTTGCTTCACGTCTTCTATGCGCCGTATCCCTTCAGGACGTGGATGATTATGGCTCACCTTAACTTTCTTGCTATTGTAACACTTAAGAAGGGTTGTCTTTTCATCACCCCTCCCCAAATCCCTGTTCTGCCATCCATTTACACAAGGTCCTTTGGTAGGTCACTCGCTGTTTTCCTCTTTGACTCCTGTTTTTAACATTTCGTCTGGATG
>CAHIKZ030000031.1:460000-482500 GCA_903632075.3 Acanthosepion pharaonis | reverse complement strand
TTATAATAAACATGTTGATATATATATATTCCTATATTGCACTGAATTTTGACAGGCGGCAAGTTAGCCTACTTGAGAGTCTTGTGCATGTGTGGCCAATGTAACAATTTAATGTTGTTTGTTGATTGTTACTGTTAGAGATACAATCTCCCAAACGAGGTAGGAATTCCTAAACAGCATTATTTTTACATAGGCTAAATTTTTGAGGTGATGAATTATTTCTAAGAATTAGATTAGCCGTTTCGATTTTTTTTATAATAGATGATAAATCTCACGTATTTGTTAGGATTAATAAATTTTATATACCGGCGGATTATAATTTTAATAATCGTTGTAATGATAAAAATACACAGGTGTAGGCTTTAAAAAAGCTTTATTCAACTGAGAATACAAGGTTCGCGTATAGTGTTCTTTTATAGTCCCAATAAACGGAAATAACTCTCTCAAAGAGGAGAGTAGCAAAACAAGGGGAGACCACTCTTGATTATTCATAACAGACTTTTCGTTTTGCTTGTAATTAGGATGCATCTTATCGCAATAAAACATTTTAATGGAGTTTTTTTTTTATTTTTGTTTATATCAAGTTGGTTGCTTATTTTTTCTAAATTTCTTTAAAAATAACCTTATTTCTTCATCAACAACGTGGTTTCAGAAATTATTGTTCATAAGTGTTTGTTTTATGTTGCGTAATTCTCTATAAGACAATGTTTCCGAAGAGGAAATCCTTTTAGTACGATAAAACATAATTTTTATAACATCTATTTTATATCTATGTGGACATTCACTTTTATAATTAAGGTGGCATAAGTTTTTTTTTTTTGGTGGAAGGGGGTTACATTTTGTATTATTGAATCTGTCCTGACCCAATGGAGTCAGGTGAACTCTGTTGCTATTCAGAGTTTGTTAAAGCTTACTGCTGAGCTAATTCTTATTGTCTCGAACAATTTTACTTCAACAGTAATCTATTCAAAACGGGAATAAAAAAAAAACAACAAAGACGCAAGCCTTTTTTATTAAATATCAGACCCCAAACTTACCTCCTATAAAATCAATATATCGCGTTATGTACTGTCACGATGGAAACCGAATCTCTACTTCCCAAACGTTGCCAATGCCAATGCTCAAACATCGGACAAGTGTAAACTGATGTAGGGATCTCTGTGAATTTGTATACATAGGGTGTCGTTTCTACGTTTTGCTATAAACGTCTCGCGAGATTTACCGAGAATTTCTTATGAATGCAAAAATATTGTAAACTGATGTAGAGATATATGTGGCTGTGTATACATAGGTGTCGTTTCTACGTTTTGCTATAAACGCCTCGCGAGATTTACACAGAATTTCTTATGAATGTAAAAATATTGTAAAGTTATGTAGATATATATATATGAATTTGTGTACATAGGTTGTAGTTTCTACGTTTTGCTATAAAAGTCTCGCGAGATTTACCGAGAATTTCTTATGAATGTTAAAATATTGTAAACTTATGTAGAGACATATGTGTCTGTGTATACATAGGGTGCCGTTTCTACGTTTTGCTATAAACGTCTCGCGAGATTTACCGAGAATTTCTTATTAATGTGAAAATATTTTTTCTCCGATGTGCAAATCCCATTAATCAGAGGAAATGAAACTTAATTAGCATTAAACTAATTTATTATACATTTGTGCTGTCTCTCCATAAAATGTGTCTAACAAGCAAATAGACTTTCCAATTATATGCGCATATATAATTATTATTCATATTTTCGCTGTGAAACTTGAATTTTTATTGTGAAACTCGAGTTGTTGTTGTTGTGAAACGCCCCACGTTATCCAACGCGAACAATGACGTGTCCCAGTAGGAAAAGGTCTGCATGCCCCTGTAAAAGGGGGAGATCAGTACATACTGGGTCACTACTGTTCATCTCTGTCATCAAAGGTTCAGGCACCTGCTATTCATCGGCTTAAATCATATACTACACGACATACTTGACGCCTTGTGCTAGATTATACTTATTTTAGTAAATTTCATTAACATGTCTCCTAGCTGTGTAGCTATGTTTAACTTAAGCGTTCTACTAGGCTGGCATCTCGCTCTCACCCTTTCACTGTCGAAACTATTAAATGTAGCCGTCTCTTCTACTCCAATAGCTTCATGCCTCGCACCTCTCGCCTGTGGAACTCCCTCCCCTTTTCCTGTTTCCCTGATAGCGATAAATTATAGCAAAATTGTCCCTGATCTGGCATCTCGTCTACAGTCGCTCTCTCACAGATGTGCCGTCGCCTCCCTCTGTCTTTTTTTTTCAAATACTTTCACGATAACTGCTCCGATGAGCTGCTTGTGCTGGTTCCCAGACTTCATGAATTTAAGCGTTCAACTAGGCTGGCATCTCGCTCTCACCTTTTCACTGTCGAAACTGTTAAATGTAGCCGTCTCTTCTACCCCAATAGCTTCCTGTCTCACACCTCTCGCCTGTGGAACTCCCTCTCCTTTTCTTGTTTCCCTGATAGCTATAATCTCCAACTATTCAAATGTAATGTCCTTCTCTTCATCTTTTCCTCTATCACTCCTCTTTGCTCTCGCTCCAACTCTCTGTAACCCCTTGCGTGCTAGTAGCTTCCCACCTTGCTTGGGGTGAAACGCTTAAAAAAAAACTCTTGTAGGGAGTTCGATCCTCACTAACCTAGGACGATGAGGACGCTTGAAGTATTGACATATTGCGCTTAGTTAATATTAATAGGAGGTAGGGCGACTTTTGTTTTCTTCCATTTTGTTTAAACGCTGTGTCCGCCATTTTGTTAGATCCTGTAATAAATTTTAATAATCCAGAACAAATCAAATTATTTACACTTTCGGAGAGCGACTCATCCGTTTAGAAATTGATATACGCTTCGAATACAAACCCGATTAGCCTTAATTTTCATGAACTTCAAAAACACAACATCCCTGGTGAAAAATAATACCCCCTAAATGACATTGTTTGATGTTCTATTTTCTTTGAAACTCTGGACAAGAAAAAAAAAAAAAGAAAAGAAAAAGAAAGCATTATTGTGTTGCCTTCAGAGCTAAATATTCCACGAAAGATTTGGAGACTCTATTATTATCGAATGAAAAACAATTTTCAATCTAGTTAGAACAGAAAACAAAAACTTGTGGTCGACTCAGAGTCTTTCAGACGAACCTGTATAATTTGATAGGTTTATCGTGATTCTTTTTTTTTTTTTTTACGGACGAATACTGAAAGGCGGAAACAGATCAGAAACAGTAATGGATCCGTGAGTAGCATGATAATATAATGGCGAAGAAGCGTCTTATTGTTTAGTAACCTTATCCCGGGAAGATTAGTAAATGGAGGGAGAGTAATGAAAACAGTATAACGTCAATATCAACCGTGAAAATCAACGTCTGGATTCTAATTTGTTTTTTAAATTTGGGTTCGAGCATCGATCGTTTACGTCAGTAATAGATATACGACCACCTCAACCGGTATGGATATCCGATTACGATCGATTCATTGTACCTCTCCAGGAAGTACCTGTCTCCTCCTGCTATACTCTATCTTGAGAGGAGCCCGATCTGACCCAAAATAGAGTATTGCTGCCATATCTAGATTGGACCTGCCTAGTTCTCACTTTATAGAGTTCAAAATGGTTTACGTGGTCTTGCGGGCGATGATCTATTTTCCGCGCTACAACCCCTTTCCCATAGACGTTCTGACGCGTTACATTCTTTAGTTCCACTAGTTCAGACCTTCACCGCTAAGATCCGCTGTGTCTCGTACACTGGGACAAACCATCCCCATTCTCTTGGTATTCCATTTGGAAAAAAGAACTTCTACTGGGACATTTTCTTCGCCAAAACCGTTACTTTATAGAACAGACTCCTGTGTAAAGGCTTCCTCGATTGCTTCAATCTTAACCGCTTCAAGTCGCGGGTGAATTGTCATTTTTTCTACATATGCTCATAAACTGCACTTAGCTCATTCTCTTACTTTCTGTTGAGGGGTCCTCCCCTTTTTACACAAATGGACTCACCCAGTATATACATATACTACTGCTACGTGAAGACCCGAGAGACGAGAGCAACAGAGGGTGAAGGTAACAGACAGACAGACAGAACGAACGTAGCGAGCAAGAGTCACCGTGAGCGAGCAAGTAGACTCAGTAGGAAGTCATACAGTGATACTTCAATACCAAAAACTGTATAGATATTTTGCTACTAACCCGTATTCCTGGAACTACTAACCTGCATTACCAGTTTGTATTATTACGTTAATACGTTATTTATTGGTACCAGATTTCATCCCGGAATCCACAACACTTTCATAAAACGACCTCTTTCAGAAACTCTCTACCTGGAATGGTTCTTGGACATTGTATTGAATTAAAGATGTAGGAAAAGAGTCGACTCATGTAATCGCTCCAAGAAATACTTGAATACTTCTTCAATGCTTTATCTTTAAAAGAGTCAAATTTGGCCATCAATGGCCAGTTGCTGCTGTGTTTGAGCTGGAGCTACACAATCCCCACTTGTTCACGAGGAAGATTTAATCTCCATTTTGTAGCCTCAGTCCCAAAGACGCAATGTTGATTGCAAGCCTATTTCAAATGAGCTTCTTTCTTTAGTTCTGACAGTTCAGATTTTTACAGCTATAATACGCCATAGTACATTCTTTGCACCGAATCACCCTTATTTCCTCTTGGTTCCAAATATAAGAAGAAACTTCCATTCCGACAACTTCCCCCACCCTTGAACTGCGGCTTTTTAGAGCAGACTCCCGCGAGATTGCTTCCCTGAACAGTAACCTCTTCAATTCAAGGATCATTATTTTTTATATATTCTCTTATTGATCTTCGCTTCCTACCGCCTCTTTTTCAATTCATATCACGTGGCTGATTCATCGTTAAAATTTTAACAGTGATCCTCTACCTTGAATGTCTCCCGAGCCTTGTATCGAATTAATTCTAATTAAAGCAAGACGATAATTCCATGTGACGCAGTGGAAGAGAATGAGAAAACTTCTGTGAGAAGAAAGGACAATAAAGGAACGGCTCTCAGAAAGACAGAAGATGGTGTTTTACGTTTCATTTAAATTTTTGAAGATTGTAGTTATCAGGGAAGCAAGAAATCGGAAGGGAGTTCCACAGGTGGGAAGTGCGAGAAAAGAAACTATTAGAATAGAACTGGTGGTTGCACACAGCTAGTTAAACAGTAAAACGGTGAGGTTTGGTTTGGTTTGGTTTGTTTTACGGCATATCAATCTCAATGGGTTATTTAATGCCGACAATTTTTAGTGCTAGTAATTTTTTCTTCAAAAATGTATTGCTGTTTTCTGTTATTAAAACTTATTTTTACACTTTCATAGTGTTTTGACCCCGGCTTGGGGGTTAACCACTTGCCCATAGCTGGAACCCCGACAGTTGCCATCAGCCCGGGTCAAGGTGAACCTGGGAACACCAGCAACTAAGAGGCGGTTCCACGCTCCTCAAAACCTCCCGACCAGAGGCGCTGCTGCCAGACGCAGTTATTCGTCTCACCCAGGACGCGGATGTAGTTTATCGTCATACTCAGGACGGGTAAAACGGTGAGATCTAGTTGCCAGTCTAGTAGTGCTCTTCATTTCATGTAGTCGAAGCGCTAAGGAGAACAACGCATCAGAACAATTGCCATGAAAATATTTGTAGAAAAGACAGAGTGACGCCACATCACAACGCTGGGAGAGGAACTGATGTCGCGGTGCCAGGTAAGGATCGATTATATATTGTAATGCTTTCAATATTGTCAAGAATCTTGAGATATATAATAGGAGCAGTAGACCAGTTTAGCCCAACAAAGCACCGGTAAGGATCAAACTCGCCAAGTTGCAATATTGCACTAGACTGCATTTTGTACTGAATCTACTTTGATGATCCACTCCTGTGCTTTACTAAGCTGAATTCACAATAAGCTCAAAAGATGTTATAAAACTAGTGAAGATCGAACTCAGTACGGTCGTAACGATATGTCACAACTGTGTTTTATTTTTACTATTATCTGCTGACAAGGCTTACGATACTTGTTATAACCTTTACACGTTTTATTCTTATTTGGAGAGAAAAATACTGAGTTGTCAGCATAGATTTTTTCACCGAATTGATATTATTGTTAAATTAAACGCCATAAAACTTCTTAATAAACTTTTAAATCTTACCGTTTTTTTCACTAGAAATTTATTTTCTCTTCTGTTAGCTACTTTTGAAGGCAAGTCAGAAGACCATTCCATCAAGGATATTAGAATGGTTATGAATGTAATAATGTCTTTCCCTGTTATGAATAAATGAGTCAGCCAACAAAGGCAAAACCAAGGTTGAATGGTAGGAAACTAAGTCTAGAGTTAGTTTATCATTTCTTCTATTAAGGGTGTTATGAAAGTAATAACCTATTTTAGTGTTATGAATAAATGAATCAGCCAACGAAGACAGAACCAAGGTTGAATGGTAGAAAACTGTATCGAGAGTTAGTTTATCATTTCTTCTATCCGAAAGTCTATCGTTTATTTTACATTTCATATTTTAATTTAATTTAAAGTTGCCTCGAAGGAATTTCGGTTCCTCATGAGTTTTCGCTTGGGAATCAAACACACTGTTCCACCATCTGCAGCCGTATTTTAACAAGGACTGCCAAACATACCTTTTTGTATGGCATTGTTACAGGTGATGAAAAATGAAAAAGGTTACTAAGATTTGCGGAGCATCTGATAAAGGATAAAACCCTCTACGCTAGCGAACTGTTTACGGGACAAGCTTTCTAGCCATTGTACTACGATAATTGACCTAGATACTTACAAGAATAATAATGATGACAATCCTATGGTGAAAAAGAAAATACGTATGAGTAGCTAAATGATTAGAACGTCTGCCTTCTGATCATCTCACCGTGGTCGATTTGTTAGGTTATTGACTTCTTGAGATCGATTTGTTAGACTTCTTGATATCTGCCTAAGGTGTCGATTCTTTGGGAAGTGCCTGAAAATTCTATCAAACCTTGTGAAAGAAATTGAGTAGATCGAACTTTTCGGAAAAAATCGGTATGCTCTTTATCATTTCACCGCAAGCAAGGCGATAAAGCCACTAAGCCACAAGGGAGGTTACTGAGTGTTAGGGAATATAAGAAAAAATACTGTTATATCTTTATAGTGTTTTTTTCTTTTCTCGGACTTCCTGTCTGTGGAACTCCCTTCCGTTTACTTACTTCTACAATCTTCAAAATTTTAAATACAACGTCAATTGCCATATTCTATCTTCTTGAATCGCGTTTTTTTTATCCTTTCCTCGGACCCCTATACCCATTTTTTTCTCTCACTTTCACTCTCTGTGTACTAGTGACATTCCCGCCTTGCTGGGGGGTGGGGTGAAATGATTAAAAAATATGTATGTACGTATGGCTTAAAGTCTACGGTATTTATGGTGAAAGAGATCTTTATGTCGGATTTAGAGCATTTGTATATAGAAATTAGGAAGACATAGAAATCAGTCAGCACGCTTACAGGTATTCCCAAGCCATCATCCGTCTATATACAGAGTGCTCCCCCACCCAAGTTAACAAGAGACTTAAAAGTTCGACATCTTTTAATTATTTAAAAATGTTTTGTACATAATAATGAAAATTCAAACATTTGAAATACGGCGGAGTAATGGATAGCGGCTCGTTTTGAGGAATCGGAGAGCCGAGTTCTAATTCCAGTCGAATCCATTACATTCACTTACGTGCTAATACACTTGAGAAAGGTATGAGTCCTCTTCTATCCCCCTAACCCCGCCAGCTATGGATAAATAGCAGGACAGAGCCTTGGATGGCAACTGGTCTACTGCAGAAATAAATGGCAGCCTGCTGCGGGAAAAAAAATCTTCCTCGTCAGTCATGTATCGAAAGATACATGATCACCTAAGCGTTTATCACTCATGGCACATAACTGACTGAACTGAGGCCGTAAATGTTGACAATTTTCGACTTCTCACAGCAGTGGTCTTTCTATAGTATTCTCCATAACAATGGATAATTGAATCCCTGGAATTTCTTAACAGATGTTATCCTTGAGTTACTGAAGTGTCCATGATTTATTAAGGTATCCGAAACAAAATTGCGAAGTGGTCATAAATTTTCGGAATTTCGTAAAATTGGATTGGTTAAATCCATAAAATATTCCACGCTGTTGGACCTTTGTTCGTATGTGAATTTTTTCCCTGTGTTAATCTAAATTCTGGAAAAAAAAGAAGAAAAAATGAAGGGTAGAAACGTATGTAAAATCTAACATTCTGTTAAAACATTTTTACATACCTATATTGTATGTGTGTATGTAACATATTTTACACGGCACAGATTCAACACCTTGATCTTGTATTTTCTCTTAAACCTCAGAAGATGTCATGTATAGTCGGATTTAGGTGGGATGCTCAAAACTGCCCGGTCACCGCAATCAGTGTCAATGTTGGAGTACACTGACCCTTTCTCATTAGTGCTAGGGATGAGGTGCTTCGACGAGATTTGAATTTCAGTGACTAACCCCACCTTATTTGTTTTTCTTTCCGTGAAGTACTCGAAGGCTGAAATCCAGCATAGAAGATGAACAGATACTATATACATTGATCTTGGATCGGGGACAAATTCAGGAGCGCAAATTGTCAGAAGATTTGGATGACGACATTTTGATCCTCTGGAAAATGCACAGGTACTACGCTTCTGATCGGAATTACCGAGGCATATATAAATAATATCGTCATTTTTATGGGTACTATAATAATAATAATAATAATAATAATAATAATAATAATAATAATAATTAATTAATTAAGCACAAAAGAAAGTGAGTCTGGGGTCGAAAAAATCTACCACGCGAACAAAGTTTTTCACAAGCAATGAGGTACTTTCCCCAAACCTAATCAACCAAAACCCTGGACCTGATGACAAAAAAAGAAATCAAAAGAGAATATAGTAAATGGAAAGACGGAGAGTATAAGCAAATCATGACGTCTTTTTATACTCCACTTGAAAATTCTCAAAATAAACATAAAGGATTAGACATGTTGGATATGGAGAGATAGGCTAAGAACTGAATGAAGACGCTATTTTGACCTAATTCTGACCTGGTGTTCTTGGTATTCATCTCATGGTTCTTGACAAAATCCAAAGAAAGTATCTGTAATCTAATCACTCCTGACTTGGCATCTCGACTTCAGTCACTTTCTCACCGACGTGACCTCGCTTCGCTCTGTCTTTCCTACAAATAGTTTTATGGCAACTGATCTGACGAGCTTTTTTCTTTGGTTCTCCGACTACATGATTTTAAGCGTACTACTAGGTTAAGACCTAGGTCCCACCGGTTTACTGTTGAAATAGTTACATGCAACCGCCACTTCTACTCCACTTCCCGCCTGTAGAACTCTCTTTCGTTTACTTGCTTCCCTGATAAATACAATCTTTAAAAATTTAAATGCAACGTCAATCGTCATCTTCTATCTTCTTGAATTCCGTTCATCTTTTGTCCTTTCCTCAATCATCCACATACGCAGACTTTTCTTTCACGTTCACTCTCTTTACCCCCCTCCCTTGCATATTAGCGGCATTCCTGCCTTGCTTGGGGTGAAATGATTAAAAAAATCACCCCGTGCTTCTGCTGTTTACCTCGAATTCCTTGATAAAATCCAAAGAAAAATCAGCAATATTATAGATCCTGATCTGGTGTCTCGGCTTCAGTCACTTTCCTATTACTGTAAGGTTGCCTCATTGTGTTTTTTCTGTAAATACTTACATGGTAATTGTTAGGGTGAGCTATTCCTTGTGGTACCTAGGCTTCTTAAAATTTGAGCGCAGTACTAGATTGGCGATGAGGTCTCGTCAATTTACAGTTGAGCTGGCTAGATGTAGCCGTAAATTATATGCTAATAGTTTCTTTTCTCGCATTTGAACTGTTGAACTCCCTTCCGGCTCCATGTTCTCCAGACAAATTTAGTCTCCAAAAGTGTAAAGGCAATGTCAATCGCTATCTACTATCCTCCTGATTAATCTTTTCTCTTTCCGCTCGTTAGGAATGTTTCTATTCCTAATTCTCCCATAGCATTCCCGCCTTGCTTAGGGTGAAATGATCTTAAAAAAATCTTAATTGAAAAAAAAAACTTAATTGAAGAAATAGACGTGATAAAACTTAGAGAAGGACAAAAAATGTAAGTCAAAGAAAAATTAGGGAGAAGTGATGATGTCACTAATAAAGAGGAATCAAATGAAATTAAAGCGGGATCCCTTGAAAACAACAGAGGTGAAATCCCTGAAGCGATGGATCACATCATTCAACTAATCACTAAAGTAACTCAAGTACAAATACCAGAAAGGTACCAACTTCCAAAATATCCATATCAGATATATAACGCAGTAATGTATACATTGTTTACGGACTGACCATTGGAAAACATTACAGAGTTTAATAATGTAATATATACAAAGCTTCTAGCTGCTACCGAAATAAAAAAAAACACAGAGATTCAAACAAGAAGAAGAAGAGAACCCGATTGGAAGCTAAAATTAAATCGAGAAAATGAAAAATATCAGATTTGCGTTATTGACACTGGATGAGATTGCAAGAAATTAAAATGTTTCCACACAGAAAAGCGGGAAGGTCAAGCGAAAATATAAAATTCAATTACTAAAAGAAATTCTGGCAGTCAAGGAAAATCTTAAACTGATTAAAGCGATTAAATGCACAAGCAACAAGACGATATGAAAAGCGGTATCAGTTCCATTGGCAAAATAGCATTTCAAACAGACCTCAAAAAATTCTAGCGTAAAATTGGAAAAGATGATATAGAAGTCAAAATGCCACGCTGTATTGGAGAAGTGCGAAATATTTGAGAAAATAATTGGAGCAGTCTAAAGGAATATAATCTCAATTCAGAGTGGATCAAAAGAAGAATGAAAGATAAACCCGTACAAGAAAGGGCAAATATAAACAAGAATAATGTAAGGAAAGCTCTAACAAAATCCCCAAAACAGAATTCGCCATAAAAAGTTAAGGGACCTAATTTTCGGCTCTCTCATGTCTTCAATCCATAAAACCATTGCGCAAGCTTTATCGATGCAAATGAATAATCCCAATGAAAGTACAGAATGGGTCACGGACGCCATGACACCCCTCAGTAATATTTAACCTTCGTGCACGTAAAAAAACGTAGGTCAAAAGGACGCTTATTCCCTTGACACCGCTATTACTGGATACACTTCTGACTCCCTCGGTAAAATACAAATGAAGTACAATGTGATATTTATTGTTTAACTTTTATAAAGAAATAAATTTGAAAGGAACTATTTTTATTAAAAAAAAAATGCAAAATTATCAAAATACGTAAGAGGAAGACATGCTTCCAATCTATTTTAGTGAACTTATGTGGCGAAAACAAACGAAAGAAATGCCTGGAAAAATCTTCTTAATTTATAATTACTTACTCGGCGTTATGTGTTTATTTTATCATTCTAAGCATGTAATTTTAATCATTCTAAGCAAGGGAGAAAAATAACTACAGGGTGATTGAAAAGTAACTCCCCATTTTAAAATACTTATAACATTTCAAATAGACCATGAAATGATAAGGTACCCAACTTGTGCCTCTCTCATGTGTCCTCGATCCATAAAACCCAAGCTTTATCGGAAAAAAGCGATTAAATGCGCAAGCATCAAGACGATATGAAAAACAGTACTGCGTTATATATCCAAATGTGGCGCATGAGGACATAAACAATTCCAATAGATTTAGTAGACTTGCTCTTTTAACCAACTCCAAGGAAGAAAATCACATGGCGTTAAGTCAGGACTCTTAGCTGGCCACGCATACATAAAATAGGGATTTATAGAAATAGGACCTGTAACAATTTTATGGGACTTTACAATACACACAGACAGAAGAATCAAAGCTGGCATCGAGACCACAAAGACAAAATGTGCCTCCTTATTGACATGGGAGGCCTTGGAGACTGTAATGTATCTTTGAAGATCTTAAAAAAAGTTTCAAAATACAAGAACCTTGAATCGAAATCTCAAAAATGTGGCGCATGAAGACATTAACAATTCCAGTTAACTCGTTTTATGGTACAATTTATAATTCTGGACATATTTATTAACTAAAATTTTTTACAAGAAACGGATCTGAGAGGAAAGTATTTGGCATGAGGTTTTATTTAAAATTTGATATGGGCACCAGATTTTGCTATTAGTTACTCGAACCACCCAGGATTCGCGTCAACTGATTTCATTAGGAACTCTTGTAGTATGAAGGACATAACTTCTTATATTCGCCCTTCAAGATTTTCCAAAGTTTTGGTTTGGTATAGAAGACTTACTCCTTTAACCAACACCAAGGAAGAATGTCACAGGTTGTTAAATCAGGACTCCTAGCTGGCCACACATACATAAAATAGGGAGTTACTTTTCAGCCATATTGTATTTTATGGGACTTTCCTGTGAACATAGATCAAACAAAGCAGATGTAATTGTTAAAGATCACCAAAACAGAGTTTATCTGCTGATCGATACGAGAGTAAGTTGCAATCGCCTTTATAGCTTCCAAGAATGCAGGAAGTTGAGTAAATACAAACACTTACAAAGAGAAAATGGAATATGCCACCTGGAAATCCTTCTTTGCATGGTTCAAGAATATAGTCTTGACTTCTATTGTCAATATATGACAGAGGGCTTCGTCGAAATAGAGACTGAACAAGTACAGCTCACACGTTACAAAGAGCTTTATCTATATAACATATACATGATCTTTGTTTTTTTTTGTTGTTGTTTTACAAAAATGATCAGAGGAAAATGTCATGAAGCCATTTCTGACCTTAGGTTTTTAGTTGGGACCCGGAACCGCAAGGATTAAAGCATTAGGCATCTCGAAAGCTATCGACAGGAATTTAAACTGCAAGAAATTGGTAAGAAAACCACCAAGACCTGGTTACGGAGATAGGACCTGTAACCATTGTATGGGACTTTACAATACCCACAGACAAAACAATCGAAGCTAATTGCCCTAGCATCGTGATTAGAGACCACAAAGCTAAAATATGCCTCCTTATTGATATGCGATTCCTTGCAGATTGTAATGTATCTTTGAAGATCTTCAAAAAACTATCAAAATACAAGGAGCTTGAAATGGAAATTTCAAAAATCTAGCACATGAGGACATTAACAATTCCAGTTGTAGTTGGAGCCCTCGGAATGATTGGAAAAAGATTCCAATAGACTCATTGAAGGAATCCCTGGTATCCCATGCCTTAAAGAAATACAAAAAAATGTACTCACAAGCATAGCCCACAACTTAAGAAAGGCTTTATCTACGTAAAATATGTGAGATTTTTTTTTTAAAAACCTGCTCAGTGGAAAATGTCATGAGGCCATTTCTGACCTTATGTCACTGGTCGAGACCCGAAAAGAAATGAGTATACACCAGAAAGCAAAGGAAATGAAACAACAACAACAACAACAACAATAATAATAATAATAATAATAATTATTATTATTATTAATAATAATAATTATTATTATTATTATTAATAATAATAATTATTATTATTAATAATAATAATATAGATGACGCTAAGCTGAAAGCGGAGATAGAATCAAGAGAGTAGGTAAAACCAAGTTAAATTAAGAATAACCGTAGCCATATTAAAATAATTGGATTTTTTTATTTAAGAAAGTGCTGAATACGTATCATCTAATCATAATTAGAATGTGACACCATGTTCATCATAAAGCAATCATTTTGTCTGTAGCAATTATTGAATATCACATCGTCGATCCGAGAAATAATTATTTTGAAAATATTATTATTACAGAGATACCCGTAGGGGAAGGAGATGAAGTTGTCAGTTCCGCTTCGAGCCATCCCCATTCCACCACCACCACCACCACCACCTGCACACACATTTATTCGTCGGGAAAGCAAATGCACTCAGCAAAATGCATATAAATTCGACATCAAATCAAATTGAGGTAAAAAGGTTGTTTTCTTGTGGAGCTAATGGAGAACATTATTCCATCCTTCCTTCATTTTGTTATTTATTTCGCTCTCGGTGATTTGAATGTCGGTGAAAAAGAAGACGAAATGGACAAAGCGGACGAAAGAGGAAGAGGGGGAAGAGGGATAATAATAATAATAATAATAATAATAATAATAATAATAATAATAATAATAATGAGTTTATTTTGTAGGGATATCACCGGACCTGTCGATTTTCGGATAGCTCCCTTTTTCATTTTTCCTTTTATGTATGTATTTATTTATTTTTATTTAATCGATTATTCAAATTAGTTTTATCTCCGAAGACCTTATCGGATGTCGTGATGTTTTTATATTGAAGGCTTTGATTGGTTCAAGAAAGGCTTCGGATTCATGGACATTTTTTCTTCTTTTTTTTTTTTTTTTTTTTCCTCCCTTTTTTTCTTTTGTCGGTGTTTCTTACTCGTTGATCAACCTTGATTGGTTGATGCTTTCTAACTGACCGGACATTTTCCGTTTCATGATGACAGCTTATTAGAATATCTCTGACGAACGTTAAAACTTTTTACCCAATATTTTTATATCTTAATAATTCTGACAGGTCAGTTTTTCGCAGAAACCATTTTTTTTTAAATGTAGAAATTCTTCTGATTGGTTCGTTATGTTAGATTTCGAACATCTGTTTGGGTGCTTCTGACTAGTTGTTTAAAAAAAAAAATTCTAATTTGTTTCTTCTATTCACTTTAAAACGCTGGGATTGAACGCCTTTCTTTTTACTGGAATGACAGTGATGGAATGATTTTAAAAATCGCATTAGATAGGCTGGACTTTTAATTATTTGATCGTGAATATGGATGAAAAATAATGCCGTGCAAAAGTAAGACATATATCGGGAATGTTTTACTTCGTTTTGAAAACTCGTTTTTTTTTATTATATTATCAACCATAACGGAAACGATCACTATTTATTTCCAGTTGCCACTATCCACTTCATTCTTCGCTTGGTCTTTGGGCACTTCGCCGTGGTGTAATGGTTAGCAAGCTTGTCTCGCTAGATCAGTTACGACTGAAAAGTGAGTTCGATCCTCACTGGATGCCCCTACTTTCGGCCTTGTGCCACATCTAAGCTACGCTTGGAAAATCTCTATTTTGACGAATTCGGATCGCTTCTCGGCCTTTCGCTGAGATTCGATCACGGCTACGACTAGTTTGGACCGGCTCAGGCCTGGAAAAGCCATGACTAAGCTTGGACATGCTATGACCAGTTTTGGACCAGTGGCCCATGAGTGGAAACACTCGGGTCTCCCACGCTAAACCGACCTTGTGTCACATCCTGACTTCGTACGAGTCAAGTAAATATCTCTTCTCTTGGTCTTGCTTGTGATAGTGTTAGGTTTATTCCAACCTTAAAAAGTGTAAGAGACCATTCCGGTTCATATGTCTTTGTCCTAGATGTATGTTTTTATTTTGTATATATATATTTTACTCACTCTATTGATTTACTTCTTATCTCATTAGATATACAATGAAAGAAAGTACGAGAAAATTGGATACCCACTGGATACCCTTAAGAAATGTGTTCCTTAACTGGCTCCTGTTCGATCTTAATTTTACAGTAAATGCTTGGGTGCTTCCTACTTTTAAGCCTTTAAGAAATAAGGTGAACTCTGTGATCCGTCTGACTATTGGCCTATTAGGCTTCTGGCACTTTTTTTGGCAATGTACTAGAAGTCTTAATCAACTCTGTACTGGTTTGTAACTCCACTGGTCGATCATGGTAAACGATAATAATGTCACCACACGAGTCGATACCCGTCAACAGCGACCACTAATGTAGGCATATGTCTCGTGTAGGTCTTCAAGTTCCTTCATATCACTGTGGTTACCATCTAGCTAACTCCTCACTCGTTAATGTGTGCCTTGTTTGTCGCTGGCATCGTGATGGGAGGCACGGTTCCACTCAACGTAGCTGGCGTTTGTCTATTCCCGACCATTCACTCCTCTGTCACGTAGTGTTTTTTTGATCTCACAGGGTGAGAAGATTGTTGATGAGACAAGACGAAAGTAAAGACGGTTCGACAGCTGGGAGATACACAAAAAAATCCATTAGAATAACGAATTAACTCAGGTTTTAACCTGAGTTAGTTCTTTATCATATATTAGGTTGGTGCAAAAATAATGATGTAAGAATGTCGTTTTTTGACGTTAAAAACTACGTCAAAAAACGACATTATTACGTCATTATTTTTGCACCAACCTAATATAAACTGTTTGGTTTATATATGATTTTTTTTTTATCTGCAGCAGGTTTAACCCTTTCTACTTATTGTTATAATTATATGGCAATGGGACCCCCTTTGAAGTCTGCAGCTTGTTTTAGTATTAACTTAAATTTCTACGTTCTAGACTTTAGGGCCGGTGCAAGGTCATGGTCAGGAGTTTTCGGCGAACGATGTGGTTTCAAGCAGAAGTAATGTGGGGGACTCTCTAAACCTCCAGCTTATATGGAGTCCAGCATCCAGAAGGGGTGGGGTTGACTCAGCTGTAGATTTGTTTGTCCTCCACCCTTAACATCAATCTTTTTTTTAATTCCAGATCCTCAAAATATATTTACTCGAGTGGTTATCCAAATTTAGAATTGTCCAATCTTTGTGACCGTGTTAGAAGAACCGTTCTCTCCAGAATCTGTCTTACAGAATGTAGCATCCCTTTGCCTGTTATGTAAATACTTTTATGGCAATTGTTCTGATGAATTTCCGCTATGGTACTTAGACTTTATAAATTTAAGCGAAGTACTCGATTGGGAACAATGTGCTTTCATTGGCGACGAGGTTTCACCAAATTACAGTTGAACTAGCAAAGATGTAACCGTAAATTCTTTGTTAACAGTTTCTTTTCTCGCACTTCTCACCTGTGAAACTCACTTCTAGTTTCTTCTTTTCCAGCCAACTTTGATCTTCAAAAGTTTAAATGCAATATCAATCTTTATTTACTGTCTTATTGATTCATTTTACTGTTCTCGCTCCTTAATGATGTTTTTCCTTATCCTTTTTCACTCAGTAACCCCCTTCTGTCTTAGTGGCTTTATTGCCTTTCTTGTGGTGAAATGATTAAAAAGTTTTCTACTCTAGAATTAGTATATACGTACAGACACATTAGCTCCTTCATAGCGTGAGATCTTCTTCGTGTTCCTTGAAGACATTAGGGATCGTTGCTCTCCACGATTTCCTATCCTTTGTCGCTCTTAGTCAATTTCGTCTTTTCGCTGTCTCTACTGATCCCTTACACAAGCATCTTCTTCTTCTTCTTCTTCTTCTTCTTCTTCTTCTATCTGACGTACCTTCAGAACGTGAACGATCATGGCTCTCCACAATTTCCTGTCCTTTGTAGCTCTTATTAAATTTTGTCTTTTCGTTGTCTCTCCTAATTCCTGTCCTGTAAACCATTTACACAAGCTTCTTGTTGTTGTTGTTGTTGTCGTCGTCGTCGTATTCCTTCAGGACGTGGACGGACATGGATTCCAATAACCTCCTGTCCTTTGCTATCTCCCCTGATCCCTGTTCTGCCAACCATTTACAAATACTCCTTATTTTTCCCAGATTTCTTTGAAACCAGGCGTTGGTCCCTATCTGATCGTTCGCCTTGCACCTTTGGACCCATACTCAAACTGTACTGTACTGTACTGATGCGGCATTCACCCTGGGTGGATTGAGCCGGCTTCTTCCTGTTATGAGAAGAAGATTCTTGGGATAAATTACAGAAGTAGGGTACTCAGGCCTATTCGGATAACGTTCTTGCTTGCCACGGGGTTCCCACAGACAGGAACGACCAGAAGCCGCCGGTTAGCGATGCAGACGCTCCTTGGATTTTCACCAGAGCTCTTGTTAGCCGGCGTGTGTGTCAGACCTGTCCGCCTTGGGTGGCCCTACCAGGAACGAAGTTCCGGGCAGCATAGCTCTGACACTACCGTTTACACCCCCACCGACTGTGAGGTAAGGGTTGACTTTTGGGGCTTACAGTACCAGGTGTTCCCCAAGCGGTCCCCCATCTAAGTACTGACCTGGCTCTACGCTGCTTAACTTCGGTGATCGTACGAGAACCGGTGTTTCAGCGTGATTTGACCGTAAACCCATACTCAAACTACAAAGGAACTGAACCCAATTAAAAAAAGGCTTTGAACAGTAACTTTTATACCTTTAATCCTTTTTTTTTCATACTCAAACTACAAAGGATTAAAGGAATAAAAGTTACTGTTCAAAGCCTTTTTTAATTGGGTTCAGTGCATAGACGAACATGGCTCTCCATGGATTCATTTTCTTTATTATTTGCGAACAAGATCAAGTGGTCACCGTTGCCTGTTCCCTGGTTTCGAATTCAGAATCGTCCTTCTTCGCAATCGACTGCAAATCAAAGTAAGAAATTCGTCCTGGCTTTGAATATTGCTGCCACATCTGAATATATATATATATATATATATATATATATATATATATATATATATATATATATTATATATATTTGCATTCTTGATATATCCCAAAGAAGAATCTGCAATGGTATTAGTCCTGACCTGGCCTCTCGGCTTCAATAACATTTCTACCACCGTAACATAGCTCCCTGTACCTTTTCTATAAATACTTTCATGGTAATTGTTCGGATGAACTTTCCTCTTTGATACCTAGAATTTATGAATTTAAGCTTAGCACTAGATTGGTGGCAAGGTCTCACCGTTTTACAGTTGATATAACTACATGTAACCGCAAGTTTTATGCTAATAGTTATATTTCTCGCTAGTTGAGCTCTCTTCCGGCTTTTTGCGTTCCAATCAGCTTTATTCTTCAAAAATTTAAATGCAATGTCAAGCTTTATCATCCGTTTTCTTAATTCCTGTCCTTTTTTTGTTCTTCCTTCTCAATGTTATCTTTTTTCTCATATTCACTAACACCCAGTAAATAATCGTGTCTTAGTGGCTTTATTGCCATGCTTTGGGTGAAATGATTAAAAAAATAAAGCTCTTTAACACATAGCTGGAGTGAAGATAAAAGGTGAATTTGTGCGTTTTCGAAAAAACATTGAGGTAGTAACGTTTCTCCTGTCCTTCGGCAGGGATCAAAGTGCGTAACCTGTTCCATTTTCCTCTTAAAATCATGACGGAAAACTTGTCCCAGGATTCCAACCCTGCGGCAGCATTTTCCACATTGGACACTGACGCCATCATGACAGTGCTTGCGAAGAACGGGCAGGTTTTTTTGTCATTGTCTCATATGTGCGTGTATGAAGCCCCAACACCAAACACAACCTCGTGTGACATTCTACCCTCGCTGGTAGCTGGTTAAAAAGCGTGAAAGAAAGCGCTATAGTCTAGGTTGGAAATTGAACTCTTTGTGTCGGTTATCCACTACACTATCCTGTAATGCTGATAAAATCACCGGCAACAACTCAAAATATCATTTACTGTTGAAATAGCTAAATGCAATCGCCACTTCTACTCCAACAGTTTTCTCACACTTCTCACCTGTGGAATTCTTTTCCATTTCCTTGCTTCCATGATAATTACAATCTTCAAAAAATTTAAATGCAATCGTCATTTTCTGTCTTCTTGAATTTTGTTCATCTTTTGTCCTTTCCTCAATCCTCCCTGATCTTAGTCTTCTCTTTCACTTCTATTCCCAGTAACTCCCTACATACTAGTAGCATCCCTGCCTAGCTTGGGGTGAAATATGTGGAAGAGGTAACGGTTAATCCTAGATTTGAACAGACTAAGACTGTAGTAATTGGGGATACAGCCTTTTGGGAGTCGGTTCCACAAAGCAGCAGTTCGTGGGAAGAATCAAGTGGAACTTACATCTCACCAGTGGAATGCGAAGTGAATGAGAGGGGTTCTCTAAAATGTGGCTGGCATGGCCGGTCTTTGCCGTGAAGGTAAGAACTGGTGAAATTGAGAATTTAGTCTGTCTGAGACACTTCCCATAGAAATAGCAATAGAGTGGGGAGAGGCGTGTGACATTTTGTCTGCAGAAAAGGAATTGTAGGATGTTTTGGATAGAGTTACCAATCCACTCATGGAAGATGATTTAGAATAAAATTAGTATGCGTATACTCAAGTTTGTCTTTTTAAGTATGAGTCACTTGATCTTCCTTGTGGGTGGTCACTCTCTTTGTCTATCTATGGTATGGTGTGAAAATTTGACTTTTTCGGCTACTAGATCATATTCTAGTATCGGCTTCGATCTCTGGCATTCTTCCTCGGCGGCGTCCAGCGGGAAAAAAAAATGGACGATTTCTGACAATCACGAACTTTCGTGGGCTCACTCATGAGATTGAAGATTGGTTGCTCTTAGCCAATTAACATCTTTGTTCAATGTCCGTCTGGGATGACCGCGGAATCATAAATTGTCGTTAGAATGTTCCCTATGCTTTACCACTTGAGTTCTTTCTTTCTTTCTTTCTTTCTTTCTTTCTTTCTTTCACACACACACACACACACATATATGTATGTATTTCTTTATTTTATTATTCTTTCTTTCTTACTTATTAACTTTCCTTATCGTGGACCTTTACTGTTTTAACTTTTTTCATCATCATCATCATCATCATCATCACCATCATAATCATTATCACCATCACCATCATAATCATCATCATCATCATCATCATCTACAACATAATCATCACCACCATCATCACTATCATAATCATCACCTACATAATC
Organism: Acanthosepion pharaonis; assembly: GCA_903632075.3. Lineage (NCBI taxonomy): Eukaryota > Metazoa > Mollusca > Cephalopoda > Sepiida > Sepiidae > Acanthosepion > Acanthosepion pharaonis. The sequence goes on along the minus strand of CAHIKZ030000031.1, from coordinate 461,787 downwards.
ATCATCATCACCATCATAAACATCACCATAATTACCATCATCGCAATCATAGACATCATCACCATTGTAATCAGCATCATCAGCATCATAATCATCAGCATCATTATCACCACCACTACCACCACCACCACCATCATCATCATCATCATCATCATCATCATCCTCGTCATCGTTTCCTTCACACCAAAATTCTTTGAAAAATCTAATTCTGTGAGCTTTTCAGAAAAATAAAACATGCATACAACTATTTACATTATTCGGACTATTGTCCTCATCTTTGTCGCCATTATTATTACAACGTTTCGGCCGTTGTACGCTCCGGCCTTCTTCAGGTGGTTGGAATTTTGAACTGAACCCTTTATTTCGCTCACTGGGGTAGACTGTTCTAGTTCCTCGTGCCATGTTTAATGGATGTCAGTTATCAATTATCTCCTGTTAATTTCCCTCTGAAAGTTCTCCACTGTCTTAACCGGGTATTGAACTCACAATTCTTTGGGTTCTGTCACTGTATCTAACCAATGCCTTTATCTACTGTGCCATGTGTCCTTGAGGACTGACATATACGTATACAACTCACTACAGAAATATATTGCAGAAATTAAATATATTTGTGCGTTATATTTGCATATTGAGACTTCAGACCAGCAATTAACTTTTGAGCGACAATGGAAATAAAGTGTTATCAAGTCTCCTTGGTTTCTTATTCCTCGGTATTATTATTATCAGGTTTCTGGCTGTTTTCAATAATGCCGTTGTTTGGATGGTTCAAACTCTTCCTTCAATTTCCAGCTTCTCTAATATTTCCTCCAGTTTCTTCAAGAACATTCCCAATGATTGATACAACCTTCACCATCAAGTTCTACATATTCCTCAGGTCTCTACCAAGATCTAGATACCTGTTCATTTTTTTCTGACCTTTTCCTCCGTGGACCGCCAAAATCATCTTCCTAGAGTATTCTATTTGTTTTTGTTAAAAAAAAAAAAATAATAAAAAATAAACATGGCAGCTGATTTCGACTATTATTACTACAATAATAATAATGGGATTCTTCGGACCAAACAGATTATGTCATTGAAATACGAAGACACGACCTCATTGTTACATTTAAGGAGAATAACAGATGTTAACTGATGTTCTCTACGATTCAAGAGTGGACAACCAAAGAACCTTAAAAGATTGAAAAATAACAGGATCTTGCGAAAAAGCTGAAGAATAATGGACTATTCCATTTTTATTGTGTGGTTTCAGTGAGAAAATAAAAGGGACAAAGGAAAAAGAAAGAAAAAAGAGAATATAGCAGTGTTTAACGCCTCCTGAGAATCCCTCATGAATAATGGACTATTCCGTTTTGATAGCGTGGTTTCAGTGAAAAAATAAAAGAAGAAAGAAGATAGCAGTGTGTTAACGTCTCCTGTCAATACTTCATAAATAATGGACTCTTCCCTTTTGATTGTTTAGAAAGACACATCAAAGACGCTACTTGGTTTCACTCAGAAAGAAACTGTCAGCCTATGGGCGAAGAGAAATCCAAATGAGGCTATGTCGAAGGGACAGAGTCTCGTTTGTGGATGTAAACAAACCTGACTCCGTGTATACGGGGTCTACGGGCAATTTTGGCCCATCCCTACGGACACGGAACCTTAAAAATTGGCCTTGTGCCACATCTTGATTTGTGGGGAGGTTGGTAAATAGAGAAAAAGAAAGAAAGCAAGAAGGGAAGATAGAAATGTTTCAAGTATGTTTAATGAAATGCTAAAGTAGCAAAGGATGTAAATGTAAATAACTT
>CAHIKZ030000031.1:450000-457500 GCA_903632075.3 Acanthosepion pharaonis | reverse complement strand
GTAATATGTGAGCTGTACTTGTGATTACAATGTTTTTATATTTCTTTAAGGTATGAGCTACCAGGAATCCCTTCACCTAGTCACTCGGAACCTTTTTCAATCAAATCGAGGTCTTTAACTACAACTGTAATTACTGATGTCCTCATGTGCCAATTTCCACTTCCAGATCCTTGTATTTTGATCGTTCTTTGAAGATCTTCAAAGATAGATTACAATCTGCAGGGACTGTCATGTAAATAAGAAAGCATATTCTGTTTTTGTAGTCTTTGATCATGATGTATGGGAAATTAGCTTTGTTAGCTGTAACTTGATTGTTCTGTTGTTGTTGTTATTATTATTATTATTATTCGACTTTTTCTTTCTTCTCAATACTTACCAGAAATCTGGGGCATGGTATGTCTCACCATATGCATGGAAAGTCTCCCAAAATAATGATTACACGGCTTTCTTTGACTGGTTCAACATGATGTTCATAGCATTTTACAGCACGGTGTGTAACACTTGTGGCTGTAGTTGTTATTTGTAGTATTATTATTGTTATAGTAAAAGTGTTTGCAGTAGTAGTAATAGTAGTAGTAGTAATATTAGTAGTAGTAGTAATAGTAGTAGTAGTAATAGTAATAGTAGTAGTAATAGTAGTAATAGTAGTAGTAGTAGTATTAGTAATAGTAGTAATAGTAGTAGTAATAGTAGTAGTAGTAGTAGTAGTATCCTTTTGGTTGTTGAGGTTGTTGCCATATTCGCTGTTTACGCAATCCGTGATTCATTAGGATTTATCTAATAAATGCTTTAAACTTTTAGTCGCTTTAATGATAATCCATACACGACTACTACTTGGATTAACGAAATTCACTATTTTTCTCTTTCTAATTTTTAATTTCGTTGTCAGAAGATAAAACTTAATTTTCGTGCAGTTCTAATTAATGAAAGAAATATCGCAAGAACAATATGTTTTCAAAATACGGTAGAGCGAAATCTAGAGAAAAAAATTCTTTAAGAAAAAATTACATGCAATTCACTCAAAAAGACAAACAAACCCCCTTTACTTTGCAACAAAAAAAATAGGAACAAATAAAAAAAAAATACTTGACACTTTAGTTTAATCATAAAAATAAATGTCATCAACGGTTGATTGCTTTGCCTACTAACAAATCTATAATTCCTCTTCATAACAATTCAGCTTTACCATAAGAGATCTTTTAACTTTCATGTAAAAGTCAATATTTGAATTGTTTTCTGAAGGTCGCTCCAAAGTCCATTCATTGAGGGCTTCCACAGACGATCACTGTTTTTAAAACGTGCATTCTAGTAGCTATCGGTACTTGACACTTGCGACATGGTTAAGTTAGAAATCACGTGATTACCAAGCGACAAAAATGAGTTTTTGCTGTTAAGTCGACGCCATATTAAGTTTCAGTAAAATGTTTGCTTAAACTTTAATTTTTCTTTTTCCGAATTGAGACAATTCAGATAGCATGACTTGATTTCTGGCGACGAACCCCCAGAATAGAAATAATTTCAAGAGCAGCACAGGCAGTGGCAGCTGTGGCAAAACTAAGAACCGTCTGGGAAGACAATTTGTCTGGAATCAATTATCAGACTTTTGTGTGCATTGACCTTCTCAGTCTTTCTCTATGGCTGCGAGTGTTGGACATTGACAGCAAAATTACAGCGAAGAAGACAGGCATTAAAAATAAGATGCCACAGAATCCTCATCGCTATCTCCAACGTAGACCGCATCACAAATGACGAAGGCACTATCAGACAAGACAGTCGTCCGTCGGAGGACTTCATTAGAACCCGTCAAAAAGAGAAAATTGAAATAGTATGGATACTTCATATGAGTCAACGATATTGCCATTGCCGTCCTACAAGGTATCACCTTAGGCAAAAAGAAGAGGCGACAGAGAGCGGAGAAAAACGCACCGAAAAACAAACTGAATCTACTGGAAAACCTTTCACAGAGACTTAGACATTGGCACGCAGCCGAGACATTTGGAGGGAGCTGGTCAGGTGATCACCTGCGGAGCGACATTACGATCACACCTGATTGCGGGACTGACGACGACGATGATGATGATGATGATGATGATGATGATGATGATTTTATAGATTTTCTTCGAAAAAAAAGAAGTCAAACGGGATATTGATGTATCGAGTCTGAAAAATCTGGGAGTATGAAAAAATATGAATTAAAAAAATCATGGTTGTATTTTGTTATCGATTATATTAGGTTTCTTGGCAAATAATGTCCGATTTTAGAATAAAGATTTTAATTGTGTTCACATATATTATTATAACAGTTGCACAAAATTATATTACTCATTCTTAATAATTAAAGTGTCCCCTTTGTTAATTTTATATCATTCTCTTTCAGAATTCTCTTCTCTTCTCAGATACGCGAGGCACCATGTGTATACATTAGAAAATAGTATTAGACGATAAATTAATGTCTGATTTTGGAATAAACATTTTTAATTATGTTCTAATATATATACTCTAATATATATATATATATATATATATATATGTATGTATGTATGTGTGTGTTTGTGTGTGTGTGTGTGTGTGTGTGTTTGTGTGTGTGTGTGTGTGTGTGTTGAACAATAAAAAATATTAAAAAATTAAAATCTTCAGACACACTGGGTTGTAGATTAATATTCTTTGGTTATTATTATTATTATTTCATTTAGATTCCTCGACTAGTTTCGACCAACATAGCCATCATCAGGAAAAAAAAATTCTGCTTGCTGGTAGCAGTGAACTACAGAAATGAATGTCTTGATGGAGAAAATGAACTTTTGTCTGTAGTTTTCATTTGTTATTTTAAATTTTTTATCTATATTACATATAGATTACATATTATATATATATATATATATATATATATATATATATATATATATATATATATTTGCAGAAACTTATAGTGCCCCCTTTGTTAATTTTACATCAATCTCTTTCCGAATTTAACTGAAAACATGATATATCCCTCATCTTCAACTTGAGAAAAAAATGCATTTACTTTTTTTCATGAATTCAAGCTTAGTCAAAATGCTTTTCAAACTGCTGTCAAAATTAACAGAGCATGTGGTGAAGGGCCTACTTGTGATCGGGCTGATTTGTGAAGTTCCGCAGTGGGGATATGAGCCTTGAAGATCAAGGTGGTAGAGCACATTCGTCTTCACTTGACAAAGAACATTTGAAAACACTAATCGAAAAAAAAAACACGTCAGAGAAATATTTCAGATAATTGGTGTCGGCATTTCAACAATATTGGACCATCTCAAGAAAGTTAGGAAGATGAATCAACTCGATAAATGTATTCTATATGAATTCAGTGAAAAGTCAAAGAAAGTTGACATTTTCAAATGTATTTGACGTTGCATCTGCAAAATTCGAATGATTTTGGATCGAATAGACAATCGTAAACAATCAGCTCAATGAATTGATCACGACGGAGCACATAAAGAGTTTCTAAAACCGAAATTGTACCAACAGTTGATTATGGTGACTGTCTGGCGATCCGCCATTGGCGTTGCCCATTACAGCTTTCTGAGATCTAACCAGAATATCACTGCCAAAGTGTACTGCCAACAACTGAATGAAGTGCACATTCAATTAAGCAAAATGCGACTAAGATTGATTAAACAATGACATCCAATTTTGCTTCATGACAAAACTCAGTCACATGTTGCCCGGATGGCACTGCAGAAGCATGCCAACTTAGGATACGAAGTTTTGTCACATCCACCATATTCTCTTGACCTTTTGTCGACTGACTACCACTATTTCAAGCATATTGATAAATTTTTAGCCAAAATACATCCCGTTGCAAGGATACATTCAAAGGGCGTACAAACCTTTAGACTGTTATCGTAAAGGTATAAATAAACTTGTAACTCGATGCCAGTAATGCATAGATGTTCAGGGTTCCTATTTTGATTGATTTAAACTCTGTTTAAATACGTCAGGAATAAAAGTTGATTCTAAAATTGGACATTATTTTACGATCAACCAAATACTTACTGTTTCATTCTGGCCTTTGTTCCTTTAATACGTTCTGTGGCTATCAGATTCTTCAAGTCCTCTTTCCTCTATCTCATCTTACGTATAAGAATCGTTCGAATTTCCATTTACGTTAGAACTTTCTTGTTGATTACGTGCTTTAACCAGCTCAGTCAGTTAATCGCCAGACATGACCCACGCTTGGGCGATCATGTCTATTTTGATTCATGAATGAATAGATAGAAGATCTTTTCCGCAGGAAGGTAGCCGCTTGTTTCCGTGGTAGACTGGTTGCCAACCAAGGCTATAGAAACCAGTCTGTCCTGCTATTCAACCCACTAATGGGAGGGGGAGAAGAGATGAATTCACTCCTTTCCCAAGAGTATTTGCTCCTAAGTGAATGTAACGAACCCAAATGGAATTCGAACTCAGCTCTCCGTAATTGGTAACAGAAAGAGACAGCTGAAATTTCTGGAAATGAGTGCTTAGTAAATTTAACTCTCACAAGGTATATTGGAAGGAAGAGCGACAGAGGGAAGCATTAAATTCTTGAAGTCTTCTTTTCTCATGATGGGTTCGCGAAATTTTAGCTATCTCTTTCTGATTGCACAAAGTGCGATGGATAAATTGTCGTCTAGATTATGCAAAAGTGGAAATAACACTGGCATCTATTTTTTTTTTTTAAAGATATATTTACCAAAATTACACAAAAATATCTCGAAATACTAAAGAGTACGTTTCTTCAATGAAATCACCATTGGCTTCAACCGCGGCCTCCAGACACCTTCGGAATCTCCTGCAACTCTTCTGGACGCGCTCTTTGTTTAAGTTAGTGAATGCTGCCATAATCCTTGCCTTCGGTTCATCTTTGGTGTTATAAAGAGTTTTGTTGGTCTCTCGCTCAACTGCGTCACACCCCTAATGATCAAAGGGGTCGCAGTCTGGGGAGCTAGCTAGGTGTAAGGGATGATTTGGTTGCAGAAGTTGTCAGACAGCAACGATTGGGTTCCCCTGCTTGTGTGACATGGAACAGAGTCCTGTTGCCAGACACAAGGTCTTCCAACAGTCACCCTCTTGACCCGGTGCAGCACTAGCTTCTCAAGGCATTTGATGTTGTCCTCCGGTTTGAGTCTGAGGTTCTGTGGCAAAATGAATGGAGGTATAACGTCGCCATCACTAGTAATCACTCCAAACACCTTCATAATCACCATCAGACTCAACCAACTGAATCCTCTGCACTGTCCTCAGATTGACATCCAAACACTCTGAAATGTTTGTATTGGAACTTCCGGCACGAATGCCAAGCAGCATAGCATGCTGTTTCCAAATTTCTTGCAGAGCAGATTGCGTCATAGTTCTCTTTTTTTCTCACAGACGGCGCCCAACTGATCCTACTATACTGTGTAGTCGACAAAACCAAGCAACGCGTGTCACTTCTTCCGTCATCTGTTACTCCACTGCACAACTACTTATTACGACTGTTTATATGCCGTCTCTCTTCCTGGGCATTACATCCGACAGCAAGGCCACTGATTGGGAGATCGGAGGTTTTGAGGAGCTTGGAACCACATCTTAATTGCCGTTGTTCGCAGGTCTACCCTGACTCGGCGTGGTGACACCTGTTAGGGTCTCAGCTATGGGCAAATAATGCACTCCCAAACATCAACAACAACACAAAACACTATGAAAGTATAAAAATACATTTTATAGTAAAAATACCAACAATTCATTGTTATATTAAAAGAATTACCAACAATACATTTTATATATAGTTGAAGGCATATAATTGCGGACAAAATATATAAAAGAAGTCATAAAATTGTGTTTAAAATATTTAGATTTCGGCATGAAATAACCCATAGAGGTGTTGATAGGTCGCTAAACAAAATCAATATAATGCTCTACAATTTCTTAAGGAAACCAAACAGTATTCCAAAATAAAATCTACACCATATAACACACATATCACCGCCTCTTGTAATCATATCCACACAAACCTGTATATACACAAAAGCTAAGTATCATCTACCATGCATTCAATTGTGAAAGCAGAATAACATATTTTTATTACTTCCAGCCTTAATTAAATGTCGGCGTTAAATGACCGATCAGTCAATTATGTGCCATACGTGATACACGCTTTCGATACATGACTGACGAGGCAGATTTTTTCCCGCAGTAGGTTGCCATTTCTTTCTGCGGTAGACCTGTTTCCATCCAAAGCAACAGAACTCAGTCTGTTCTGCTACTTACCCATAGCTGACGGTGTGGGGAGAAGAAGAGGATTCATAGCTTTCCCAAGGATATTAGCACGTAAGTGAATGTAATGGAATCGAGTGGAATTCGAACTCGGCTCTCTGACTGATAAGGAGTCAATATGCTGTTAAACAGGACATATGAGCGGGAAAAAAGTGAAAAGTTCACTTATGCCTATGGTAAGCCGAGATGACAGTTCAGGACCAATGACATTGCAGATTCTTCCTTGAATCTTATCAAGAATCTCTAAATATATAGCATACCATTTGTGACAGCAATATTATTCCATTAACTCGGTCAATGTGCGACTCCAACATAATAATAATGACATCATTTGCGTAAATAATATCATTATGGAATCGGGCTAGACAGAAATGACAGTCAATTATAGCTAACAGTAGTGAGGGTTGGGGATAAAATTAACTTAAGGGAGGTCCTAAATTCGCAACGGAGAAGCGATGCGATTTTTGAGCTGTTTTTAAAATATGCCTTATATGCCGTCAAACAGGGTAATTAAAATTTTGTTTTAAAATATTGCCGGCTTCTTTTTGTGGTGTTATCCTGAATACAATATTATAATTTAGAATACAATAAGATATCAGGTCCTGAATTAAATTCTAGAAGTTATTTGATGTTCATTCAGCTTCTATATTCGTTATATCAACGTCGACGTGTTTATCCCTCGTTGCGTCTTGCCGAACTGGCGTCGCCGGCGAGAATCAGCTTCTAAATTTGAATTTCTCGAGACTTGCTACTTAACAAGTTTGAAGGCGGCCCTGATGAGGCTCTTGAATCTGAAAGGCCTTCGGAAAGCGCCAAATTGCAACACCGAATAAGATTTGGGGCTTGCTGAAAAATCCGTTGCTTGGCAAAGCTGTTGACGGAACAATCGATGTAATGAGGTTGTTGTAAATGTTCTCTGCAAATTATCGTTAACCGTGACGGAGGTTGTGCGAGATTTCTAGGTTGGGGGAGCAGGAACAAGTGGTTTGATAAAAGGATATCAAGACAAGGGAAGGGTAAAGAGCGTGTGATGGATAGATAGAGAGAGAAATAGAGAGAGAGAGAGAGAGAGAGAGAGAGAGTGTGTGTGCGTGTGCGCGCGCGCGTGTGTGTGTGAGACTCAGGAAAAGAAAGATGAGCGAAATAAAAACTAAAAAGCAAGGAATGGAGAGGTGAAGAACAAGGGAATGTAAAAAAAAAGTAGGTTATTCGTCTTGTGAAAGAAAGAAAGGA
>CAHIKZ030000031.1:427500-447500 GCA_903632075.3 Acanthosepion pharaonis | reverse complement strand
CTCGTAACCAAGAATGAAGACTTGGAGAATTTAACACTGACAGGATATATCTGAAGGCAATAGAAGTAGTTTGAGCGAATAAAACAAGCACAAATGGTAAATAGCGAAAATGAAGTCGTGGAGAACCATCATCCTCGACTACTTGAAGATCGCCTGGAAAATTTTAATTCTTCCTTGTTATTTCTTTTATCGTCATCATGATTATTATTAATTTTCATTCGTTAAATCGTGTTTTTCTTTCAAAAGAATCGCTATTCATTATTGTTATAGATGTTCTGATGATTTCTTTTGTTCACGTCTGCATCTTAAATATTAGGTTGTCCCAAAAGTTCGTAAACACTTGCGAAAAATTGAATTTTTATGCAACACAATCCAGCACAATCGAGACAAGCGATGGGTTCAGAAAGGGCAAGAGACACCATCGGTTCCAAAACAAGATCGATTCGGCAAGAAAGTCATGTTGTGCGTTTGGTGGAACTTTGAAGGAATCGTGCATTTTGAGTTGGTTCCGAATGGTCGTGCCATCAGTGCCGAACTTTACTGTCAGCAACTGGAGCGGGTCTACGAAAAGTTGAAGCAAAAGTACCCGGCTCTGATCAACCGAAAGCGCGCTTTGATGCAGTAGGACAATGCCAAGCCACACACCGCCAGGAAGACCAAAGACAAGTTTGAAGAGCTGGACGGCGTTGAGGTTCTGCCACATCCAGCCTACAGTCCTGACTGTGCTCCATCAGATTATGGCCTTTTCCGCTCAATGCAACACTTTCTGAAGGGCCGCCGATTCGACTCGTTTGATGACGTCAAGGAAGCGTGTCAAGAATTCTTTGATTCGAAGCCGGCTGAATGGTACTTTCACCAGATCCGAAAGCTTGCAGATCGATGGCAGAAAGTCTTGGAAAATGATGGTCTTTATTTTGAGGAATAATTTTTGTTGTTTTTGTTATTACTTGGCGAGTAAAATTTCAATATTTTGCAAGTGTTTACGAACTTTTGGGACAACCTAATATTAACCTAGACAGGAGATTTTAGTTTGGGTAGTTAATCTCAGTGAAGGACAACTTTGAATTTAATACCATAGAGAAGGTGACTTGAAATCACTCCATTACCTCTCCGAAGAAGTCACGGCAGTTCCCAGATAGTAAAAGAAAAAGCTGTCTCTACCATCCTATAGCCTCTTCCCATCCCCCAGATGTAAGGTCTCAAAACTCTTGCTACTCTATCGCTATTCCCATGGCAAATGTTCAGACAAGCTCCATTCTTTAGTGTCACTAGTTCAAGACCTTTACAACCAAGACACGTTTTGCTACCTTCAGAAGTTTGAAACTTGCGGAAAAGACGTCTGTATTGAGCTTCCCTAAATAATATACTTACGGCCACATCACGATTTGTCTCCCCAGGATCAGATTCACTCCAAAGTTTGCCAAAAAAGAGAAAGAATGGTCATAAATAAAAAAAAAATCTCATGAATTTTCATTAAGGAATGTTGGCTTAATGCCACATCACATTAAAACACCGGTTCCTGTACAATTACTGAGGTTAAGCAACGTTGCACCTGATCAATACCTAGATGGGTGACCGCTTTGAAATACCAGGTGTTGTAAGCTTGGATATAAAGGTGGTGTAATGGATAATGGCTCTTGCTTTTTTTTTTTCAATTCCTTTCCTTTCTTTAATATTTTTTTTCTTTTTCTTGCTTCCTCTTTTTCTTTCTTTTTTCTTTTTCTCTTTCTTTCGTTCCTTTCTTTCTTTCTTTTCTTTCTTTTTCTTTTTTTTTCCTTTCATTTCTTTTATTTTTCTTTCCCTTTGTATTTTTTCTTTTTTCTTATTTCTAATTCTTTTTTTTCTTTCTTTTTCTTTTTTTCTTTTCCTTTCATTTCTTTCTTTTTTCTTTCCCATTGTATTTTTCTCTTTCTTTCTTATTTCTCATTCTTTTTCTTTCTTTCTTTTTTTTTTCTTTTCCTTTCATTTCTTTCTTTTTTCTTTCCCTTTGTATTTTTTCTCTTTCTTTCTTATTTCTCATTCTTTTTCTTTCTTTCTTTCTTTCTTTCTTTCTTTCTTTCTTTCTTTCCACTCGTTCGAATGATTTTCTTTCCATTTTTACATTTCATATCTTATTCTTTCACTCGTGTCTTATTTATTGATTTATTTTTTTATGTTAATTAAAATCGACATTCATATTACTAGATATGTTAAATCGATATTCATTCATTCACATTTCAGACTTGAATTCAATATCGTTTATTTAGCCTCATGGAAGATGACTCATTTCTTCACTACAGCCCATTTCCCCACAGACCGAACATCACAAGCCTATCGCTACTTCAATGCCAAATGTCCACACAAGATCCATTCTTTAGTGCCACCAGTTCAGACTTTTACAGCTAAAACCCGACTTACTACGTCCACAATGTTGAACCCCCAATGTTCATTTGTAAGAAGGACGTTTCATTTCGAAAGTTTCTTCCTCAAAACAGCCACTCTGTGGAAAAGACTCCTTTGTGGATACTTTCCCGAACACTCGAACCTTTTCAAGTCTAGGGTCAGTCGCAATCTATCTGACATATCCTCGTCATATTAACTTCTTATTTTCTCTTCTTAGGATGATATCACGCACCGCATTCAGTAGCCCTCAATCTTGAGTGGCTTTTGGGCCTTGTATTCGGTGAGAATTTGTAAAAAAATATAGTAAAAAGATCGCATTTATTGCCAATGTCCTGGAAAATTGATGTACTGTTGTTATATTTGGGCGCAGACCTCATCTCCAGCCTTGAGTCCAAAAGCGTCTCCGAGCCCTTGTTGGTGACGAATTATTCTCCACCCTTCAAACTCTCTAGCACAGGCGGGATATGGCAAGCTTCTCGTCGCTCTGTTGCTACTTCCATGGAAAGTGTTCGTACAAACTACATACCCCTGGTCCCGCTAAGTCAAACCTTCACGGCAAGAATGTACTATGCCCCTTACATCGTAGCAAACCACCCACATTATCTTCGTATTCCATCGGTGAGAGGTAAGTTCCATTTGAACATCTTCTTCCTGTGAACTGCTGCTCTCTGGAACCGACTCCCAAGAGGATGTTTCCCCGATCACTACAATCTGAACCTGTTCAAGGCTAGGGTTAACATACAAATGGTCCCTGGCCTTGTAAAGGGTGAATATATAAAGAGTAAAATAAAAGAAGCCATGACATTAGAAAAACCTCCCTTCTCTTATTTTCTGTGCTCTACATTTTTCTAAATATTATGACTAAGTCTCATTCATTTCTTGTAACTCTTTTTTTTAATTATTTGTCCGGGGAAAAATACAAAATAAAAAAAATTCTCTAGTCTCCATTTTTTGTGTGTGTGTGTGTTTCTTTATTTTTCAAATGGAAAAACTGAAATTTAAAACAAAAACAAAAAAAAAAAAAAAAATCATGGCCGGCCAGACAAAATCACAATTGATCTTTTTCAGATTTGCTTCCATATAAACGATCAAGTGGGATTTGATTAGAATCTTTCAAAGAATTAAGGGACGAATAATTGAACGAAGAAATGGCTGCACAGAAGATGGGAGAAGCGAGGGAGAAAAAAGATGATAGAGAAAGAGAACGAAAGGAAGAGAAAATGGAAAGAAACAAATAATTAGAGATGCAGAAATAAAACATAAATGCGAAAATAAGTAATGTATGCAATTAGATGTCTAGTGTAGAACAATGGGGAGACATCATATAAGGTCTTAGAGTACAAAGTCTTACACAAAGAGAGTAAGAGTTACAAAGCGAGAGAGAGAAACAAATGAAAGAGAGCGTGTGTGTGAGAGTGAGAAATGGGGGTGAGGGTGATAGAGATTGGGAAAGAAAGATAGAATTGAGCGAATGAGTGAAATTGACAGTTTCTTCTTTCGCACTTCTCCATTGTGGATCTCCTTTCCGACTTCTTGCTTCCAAGCCAACTTTGATCTTCAAAAAATGTAAATGCAATATGAATCGTTATCTACTGTTGTCTTGATTCCACTTCTTTTATTTTTCTCACTCCTTAATAATGTTTCTCTTTTTCTTATTCTTTCACGCTTAGTAACCACTTGTGTCTTAATGGCTTTATTGCCTTGCTTAGAGTGAAATAATTAAAATAAAATCTTAATGTGTGATACGCGAAGTGAAATTAATATCTGTAACATTTTGAGGGAGAAATATATATATATATATATATATATATATATATATATAGAGAGAGAGAGAGAGAGAGAGGGAGAGAGAGAGAGAGGGAAAGTGATTGAGAATGAGTGAGTCATAGAGATTGAAAAAAAGATACAGTGAGTGAATGCGAGAAATCGTGAGAGCGTGACAGAGTGAGTGAAAGAGGGGTTGAGAGAGGGAGCAATAAACAGAGGGAGAGAGTTATCAACCAAGCGAGAAAAAGAGAGTGAGAGAATGAGTGATTAACATCGAGTGAGAGTGCGACTGGGCATGTTAGAGAGAGAGAGAGAGAGAGAGAGAGAGAGAAAGAGAATATGTGAGAGGTAGTGAGAGTGAATGAGTGAGTGAGAGTGAGAGATTGAGTGAATGGAGTGAGAAAGAAAAAAGAGAAGTTTGTAAATCTGACGTATATCTAAGAAATAATTGAGAAATGCTACTTCTTTTCTTTCTTTCTTTCTTTCTTTCTTTATCATCATCATCATCATCATCATCAACAGCAACAATTACAAGAGTAGCAAGAACTTTTCATTTTAATTCTTTTTTCTTCATCCCACCCACTCTCAGCTTTTCTTGTAGTAGTAGTAGTAGGAGGAGGAGGAGAAGGAGGAGGAGGAGGAGAATGAGGAGAAGGAGGAGGATGAGAATCCAGTGGATCACCCTCCTTCCACAGGCAAACCTATTCTTTGTATTCTTTCTGGGTGAACTGGCTGCATTCGATTATAAAACAAATATTTAATCTCTCTCTCTCTTTCTCCTTTTCGGAGGCAAGATGGGGTAATGGATAGCGGCTCGGAGTAAGGAATCGGATGAGCCGAGTTCGAATTTCAGTCGAATCCATTACATTCACTTACGTTCTTATACCCTTAGGAGTGAGAAAGAACAAAGAGAAGTTTGTAAATCTGACGTATATCTAAGAAATAATTGAGAAATGCAACTTCTTTTCTTTCTTCTTTGTGTTGTGTCCCTTTTATACGAAGGCGATCATAGCTCTCCACAATTTCCTGTCCTTCACAGCTCTTAATAAATTATGCCTTTTTGTTATTTCCCTTAAAACTTGTTCCACTATCCATTTATTCAAGCCCACTAAGCATGTTATGCATTGTTATTCTCTATCCCTCTTGCCCTCATTCTGTCCTTTGAGTATCAGATTTCCCAAGTATTCTTTCCTCATTACGTGCCCTAGAAATTTCAGCTGTCTCTTCCTGATGTTAAGTATAAGTTTCCTTTTTGTTTCCATTTTTTCTAAAACCTCGTCGTTGCTCACATGTCCAGTCCATGTTATCCTTAGCATCCTTCTGTAGCACCACATTTTTTTTGTTTCAAGTCTCCTCTTCATCTGTGAAGGTATTGTGCATTAACAGTTTAGTACTCTTTTCTTTGATTCTAACGAATTTTTTTCTGTTCCTTAATACCCTGCTTAGCTTTTGAAAGGCATCTTTAGCTATCCCAACACGCCTTCAGATTTCAGTGTCGATTTTGGTACCTCTGATTTGTAATTTGGATTTGGGGCTCGTCCTTTTTCTAACATCCATGTATTCTGTTTTTCTTTTTGTTGATTTTTAGTCTTATATATATATATATATATATATATATATATATATATATATATATATATATATATATATATCTTCTTTTTGTTAATGTTTAGTTCTTTATATATATAATATAATAATATATATAATATAAAATATAATAATAATAATATATATAATAATAATATATATAACATATATTATATAATAAAATAATATAATAATAGTAATATTTCTGGTTAAATTCCACGAATCCATGAACACCTATACCTATATATATATATATATATATATATATATATATATATATAGCTTCTTTTTGTTAATGTTTAGTTCTTTATATATATATATATATATATATATATATATATATATATATATATAGGTGTTCATGGATTCGTGGAATTTAACCAGAAATATTACCATGTTTACTAATTTACATCATCTCCTCTGAAGTTGGTTTCATGCTGATGTATACACTTCATCTTTATGTGCCGTATTCCCTCAGGTCTTAGGCGATCATGGCTCTCCACAATTTCCTCTCCTTTGTACCACTTAATACATTTTGTCTTTTCGTTATTTCTTCTGAACCCTGTTCCGCCATCCATTGACACTAGCTCAACACGTATGTTATGCCCCAGTTTTCCTCTGTTCCCCTTACCCTCAATCCGTTCTGTGAGTATCAGATTTTCCAAGCCGTCTTTCCTTATTGTGGATCCTAGAAACACGTTTTCGGATTTCAGTGTCCCCCTTCCCAGATATTTAAATGTTTAATTTTAATATCTCTAATTTATCAAAACCCCCAAAATGGTAGGAAAAGAAGAAAAAGTAAAACATGAAAATTTTGGAAGATTTAAGAAGATCGGAATGTAAAACCAAATAATGTTGCGAAACAGATAAGTAGAGCGAGAGAAGAACAGACAGAGGGAGAGTGTGTATATGTGTTCGTGCGTGTACACGTGTGCGTGTGCACATGTGTGAGCATGCGAGAGTGATGATAAAGAGAGGCTATGTTATCTTAATGTATGATTCGTGAATGGAATTAATATATGTAACATTTTGCGGAACGTGTCTTATCTCCCTTGAACTGTATCGTCATCTTGCTTGCATTGGCGACACCAGGTGACAGGCTGTTCAGACATATTTACATATATAGGCTGTCATTTTCGTACTGTAGTGATAGAATAAGCCGTAGTGAAGAAGCCATCTTTGAAAATGCAGAACAAAAAAAAATCTGTTAGAAAGAAAGTGGCATGGTACAGTGGGGAGAGAGAAAAGAGAGAATAAGGATTTCAAAGTGAAGAAGATGAAAATGAAGAAAAGGAGGAGAAGAAGCAAGGAAAGAAAAGGAATAAAAAGAAGAAGAAGAGTAGGAGGAGGAAGAAGAAGCCAACACAATTAAATTTGATAATCAGAAAAGGAAAAATACAATAGGAAATAATGATAAAACTGAAATGATAAAGGGATTAAGAAAAATAAACTTTAAGAAAGAAAACGAAAGAAAAAAAATGATTGCGCAAAAATTAAAAAAAATATTAACCCAATACTCCAATGGAAAAGTAATAATTAATGTTAGGAAATAAATACCCTTCCTTCACCTTTTCAGTCCATCGTTTCTTTCATATTTTCTCTTTTTCAAATCCATCTAATCCACATATTCATTCTTTTCTCATTCTTATCTTTTTTCACTACTATTTTGGTAACTTTTGCCGCCATTTTCTAAAAATTTGTTACCCTTTCTTCTTTTGTGACTGCCTTTACTTCTTCTGAAGTGCTTATGATGTTGTCCTTGCCCGTTTATCTCTGTTCGGACAACATGGCCGCCAAAACTATAATGAAATAATAAAAAACAAACGATCACATTACGGTGCGCATGCGCCATGCTCTCAAGAGAAAGAATCTAATTAATTCCGGTGACCAGAAAACTTTTCAATTTTTTTTTTTTTTACTGCACACATTGCATATATTTCATTTTATTTGTATTGGATATCAGTACTAAATATATACGCATGAACCATTTTTGTTGAGCACGCACCTCCATATATATATATATATATATATATATATATATATATATATATATATATATATATATGTCCAAGTATAGGATTAGTGTATACGGAATAAATTTCAACACCATCACTTGTTAAGACACAAGACGTGTTGAAACAAAATGGCTATTTTTGTAGTAATTTTATAACATATTTATGTTATAATTTTCGATTAAATAATTATATATATATATATGTGTGCGTATGTGTGTGTGCGTATGTGTGTGTGCGTATGTGTGTGTGCGTATATGTGCGTGTGTAAAATAGATAGGTTAGTTAATAAAACAAAGGCAAACGAAAGGGGACCAATATAATCAGTGCGAAAAGCATTTGTTCAATATTAATTATTAACCATATGACAGAAATGAAGCACGGAAAGAAAGGTTTTAAGTCTGTAATTTTCGGGCACGCTTGCGTTCTTCATCAACGGTGCGAGAAATAAACAGAGAAATTGGAATTACCCCCCGACAGAGGTTTTTGTGGACGGTGTATTTTCTGCTGGAGATCATATTATTAGCAAAAACCCGAACTCTGTCCGATTCCTCGCTAAGCGAAACTTTTTATGAAAATAATCTTATATTTAAACTTCTGATCGGTGTAAATGCGTTAGAGTCAAATTAAATTAAAGTATCAAGCTCTGTTTCATCCTGAAGCGAAATTTTTGGTTTCTAAAAATTTCTCTTAAGGATGAAACAGAGCTTGATGTTTAATTCACTTCAATTTTAATAATTATATTGAAGTTTTTGGCTCTTGTTTTTGAAATATGAGAACTCTTATGTCGCGAAGGAATCATATTTTTAAAAAATAATTATAATTTAGGCTCTACTTACGTATTGAGCACTGTTTTTAAAAACAAAAATACTAAAGGACTTCGGATTATTTACCTAACGTGTTCTTTCCTATTTTTCTATATATTTGCCACACACACACACACACACACACACACACACACACACACACACACACACATATATATATTTGTGTGTGTGTGCGTGTCTGTGTGTGTATTAATGTATATTTGAGCAGCAACCTTTCTTTCTTTTAAAGATATTTTGGAAAATATGGCAGAAAAAGAAGATGTAATTAATTTCTATTTAGTTTTTCCAGCATTCTTATATTTTTTCCGTTTGGTGGGAATAAGGGAATACAAAATTTGTTTATATGCAAAAAAGAGGTTTCGGCCACTTTTTAGCCATTTTCAAGGGCGGTTGTTTACGTGTTATTAACTTCTTGTCATAATTTGACTGTTTAAGATGTTTTTTGTATTGTTTTGAATACTAATTGGATGGTTTACTCTGAGACTTAACATGTTGGCTGCATTTCGAGTGGGCGTCTTTCTATTTTCCAAAAAAACTTTCTGTACACCATTTCCACTGTTAAATAAGTTTAGGTTGATAGTGAGAGAGATATGTTTAATATGCAGGGTCTCTTTCATAGCGAGATGTTTTCGGCAATGTGATTTATACAGAATATTAGTGTTTTCATAGATAATTTTTATTAAGGGTTTTTGTAAATTGTGGGTATTTCTTTATAGCACTTTGATCTGATGAGTGACACGTGCGACATCTACTCAAGGAGGCGGTAGTATGACCGATAAAAATAACTGAGTTCTGACAAGAAACACAATCTTGTACTATCCAGTGAAATTGATACAGTTGATTTACCTTACTCAAAACTGATATACCTTGCTCCCACCAAACGGAAAATCTCTCTCTTTAAATGACAATAAAGGCAATGTTTACTGACTTGTAAACAAGAGTAATACTTAAAACAAAGAAATATTTATTGAATTACAATGAAGATTGACGGTTTAAATTAAATATTAAATTAAAATAAATGCGTATTTATAATTATTTAAACTGACTGAGTAAATTTGTTTCGGACATATTGTATATATATATATATATATATATATATATATATATATATATATATATATATATATATATAGAGAGAGAGAGAGAGAGAGAGAGAGAGAGTCTCTGTTTCATGCTTGAACGCAGTCTGAAACCTGAAAATTGCGTTCAAACATGAAACAGACTTTTTTGTCGAGCGTCGCCGCGCCATGTTGACCTCAGTGGACACTTTTATACTTATGTGTGCTTTATCCCTAATACTGAGCACTTTTATCCATAAATACACCATATATTTTTATCATCTCTCTCTCTCTCTCTCTCTCTATATATATATATATATATATATATATATATATATATATGAAGTTTCGCATTTGAACAAACTTATAATAATACAAACCGGATAAATTATGCCCTCATCTTTTAAGGCAGGGGTTTCATATATACCGACGGAAATTTAAATTGCAACGCTCTGAATATACGTTTCAGTTTTCTTAAGATTACCCATAAGAGAAAGTTCACAGTTGAAGACACCTCCTAAAATCAGTATTTCAATTGCTAAACATCCGAATACTAAATTTTGGAAGTAGTTAGTGCCGAGAATATTTCTCTGCTGTCATCTAGACCCGGATCCCGACAAACTGTTGATGTCATTCATATCAATACGTGAACAGGTTTGAAAATAAAGAGCGTATTATTAGTACACAGTGTGACTTACTTCACTGGTAACTCGGGATTGTAATCTTGCATACATTCGATCTTACAAATAATTTTCTATATTTAGAATATGAGCTGGCACGTCGAGGCTTGTCTCGCTAGAAAAATTACGACTGAGTAGTGAGTTCGATTCTCACTGGGTGCCCTTTACTATCGGTCTTGTGCTACCTCTAAGCTATGCTTGGAAAATCTCTGGGGGCACCTAGAGGTGGCGTAATGGTTAGGAAGCTTGTCTCGCTAGAACAATTACGACTGAGTAGTGAGTTCGATCCTCACTTGATGCCCTCTATTTTCGGCCTTGTGCTAGAGCTAAGCTACGCTTGGAAAATCATTATAATATGAGCCGTTTCCTTCTAAGAAAATATTGAGCATTCAAAGAACAGTTAGTACTACCGTTGGTTAAAACTTGTAAAATATTAGAAGTCTTACTAATTAACCCATATCTGGGGGAAGAAAAAGTGCATTCCTATCTTTCTCAAGGGTATTTGTATGTAAATGAATACAACAAATCGAAATGGAAATCGGCTCTAGGATTAAAAACAAAAATCAGCCATTATACCACCGCACATTCAAACTTACAGCACCTAGTATTCCGAATTGGCCACCCGTCTAGGTACCGACCAGGCTCGACGTTGCTTAACTTCGGTGATCGTATGGGAACCGGTGTTTCAACGTGATGTGACCGAAAGCAGTAGAACCCTCTTCATACACTCTTACAAATGAGACCATTGTAAGAGTGTATGAAGAGGGCTCAAGAGGTGTCTATTATGAAAATATGGAGGATAGATAACGGTTGACCTTCGGCCTGAAGAGGTCAAAAATTATAGTGATCGGGGAAGCATTTCCACGGGGGTCTGTTCCACAATGTACCTGTTCCATGCAAGAAACGGTTTACTATTTACATTATTCGGACTATTGTCTCCAACTTTGTCGTCATATATATCACAACGTTTCGGCCGTTGTACGCCCCGGCCTACTTAGGTTGTTGGAATGTCGAACTGAACCCTTTATTTCGCTCACTGGGGTAGACTGTTCTAGTTCCATGTGCCATCTCTAATGGATGTCAGTTATCAGTTATCTCCTGTTAATTCCCAAAGAGCGTGAGTTTAATACCTGGTTAAGGCAGTGGAGAACTTTCAGAGGGAAATTAACAGGAGATAACTGATAACTGACATCCATTAGACATGGCACGTGGAACTAGAACAGTCTACCACAGTGAGCGAAATAAAGGGTTCAGTTCGACATTCCGACTGCCTGAAGAAGGCCGGAGCGTACAACGGCCGAAACGTTGTGACAAATATGGCGACAAAGATGAGGACAATAGTTCAAATAATGTAAATAATATACATAATACCTCATCTCAGAAATATAGACAGATACTGAAGAAACGGTTTGATTGAAATTTCCTCTTTATCAGTGGAATATGAGTATGAGTCGACTTAGTGTACGTGTCATGGCAGGTCCTAGCTGTGAAGGTGTGGACTGATGGAATTAGGTAATAATGGTCTGTAACGGAAATAGAGTAACGAAATACGAGCAAAGATTCGTCTGTGGGAAAAGGTACTGCAGATGGAAAATAATTCATCACCCACAAGGCGGCGTAAACGCCTTTGAACTGTGTTAAGAGAGGACACTGAAGACCGGGCATCTCCAGCAGCGATACTTTTGGTCTGATCTAGCTCTTGAAGCAGAAGATGCGTATATTACAAGCGGAGATCCGAGTGGATGCAATTCCACCTCTTCTTTCTCATCTCTATGTTGATGTGTCTAAAAATAAATAGAGTTGCTCTAACATTCTTTTGTTTAACTTAATCCACTGATCAGGGACCACGATGAGAAGACAGTCTAGAGTATTATCATTGAATCCTTCGAATTTTTTTTTTTATTTTTTTTTTATTTTGATTGTCTCTTCATTGGTTACTTCATTATTCAAGCGTTGTGCAAAAGACATGCGCAGAAAATAACTTCCTTTACTTATTTTTGTTTTCTTTTTTCTTTAGCTGTTTTTCGTTTTCCGTCATTTTTATCGTAGACTTTCTTTCTCAGGGCTTTGTAATTTCTTGTCACTCATCTCTCCCCAACTGTGTTTTGGTTATAATAAGCTTGCATCGCGAGTGTCTAACGGCGTGATGGTGTTTCTAAGATTTATACGAACAAATTCATTGTTTTATGTCCCACTATTGTTCTTACAACTGGTGTTCGAAGGATATTTATAGTTTTATGAAAAGAAAACAATGCGATGCAAATAAATTAAGACGATATATTCAATTAATTGAAATTAACTTTGCGAAAATAAATTAATTAATCCGTTTCCAATTGCCTGCTGGTGATTTTGCCATTTCCTTTATTTTCTCAAATTTCATTTTTGTATTTTTTTTCTTTTTAGATTTCTTTCTAAATTATTTATTTAAAAAAATGGTCTTCTTGAAGTATTTCTATTTCTTCAGCTTTTGATAATTCCTCCTACCTACAACTTTTTTTTTATTTTGTTTTTGAACGGTCTTTTTATTTTATTTATTTTATTTTTTGGTATATCATTTCATACCATTTTTTTTCTTTCTCAAACTGTTTCGCCTGTCTTATTCATTCTCTTTTCTAATTTAGCAACCCCATCTCGACCAGTATCACCATTTCTTTTTATCTTCGTTTCTCCGCGTCCATTTTTCTACCTCTTCAATTTCTTTTTCGACCACAACCTTAAAACTAAGACTGCTATCTCTCACCTAAACGTTAACATGTCTCTTGCTCTTTCTTTATCTTTTATACCCTAGTCTTCTTTTTCTTTTCCTTACCTTAAACCTGTTTGCTCTCTATCGTTTTCGTCTACTATTTAACCATTAACTATTCTTTTCTTCTCTTTCCTTAACTTACTCTCAGTTTCTAACAACGCTTCTTTTATACTTTTTTTTTCTCCTCTTGTTTTCTTATCTTAATTTGTACAGGCCTTTTCCCGTGATGCTTTTCTTTCCGATCTCCGTTTTGTTTTGTTTTGTTTGTTTTTTTTGTGCTTTTTTTGTTCTTGTCCGCCTCTTGACGGAAACAATGACCGAGAAGATATATTGAATTATTGAAATAATAATAAAAGAAAGAAAGAAAAAAATGAATAGTATAATTGTTTTACCCACTTAATTTTTTATACTCCTTTTGTAGAGTTAATGTCGGCGCCGTTCAACCTACGGACTTCTTCTACTGGCATCCAGTCAGAGGAAGAAAAAATAAAAATAAAAATAAAACAATCATTTTAAGAAAATCATTAAAACTACGTTCTGCATACGTACATACATGTATTTTGAGGATGCCCAAAACATAAATTTTCATATTTGTGTTTGTGTGTGTGTTTATATATATATATATATATATATATATATGTGTGTGTGCGTGTGTGTATAGAATAAAAACAGTCTAAAATATTCCACTGAGATATCACGCGCATTAATTTATATATATATATATATATATATATATATATATATATATATATATATATATATATATATATATATGATTATTCGGTATAAATAGAGAGAGAGCAAAATGTACATCCATCTTAAAAAAACATTGAGACATATAAATTTGATATGAATCCAGTTTTAAGCCTTGGACATTTATATCCTAATTCGTTCTATGAACATTTATAACACATCATTCACTACATTATATATATATATATATATATATATATATATATATATATATATATATATATATATATATATATATATATATATATATATATATGTATATATATATATATATATATATATATATATATATATATATAAAACACTTCGAAAGTAATACAATCATTTTAAGAGAATCATTAAAACTACGCTCTGCTATGTATACATACATGTACCTTGGCATGCCTCAAACATAAATTTTCACTCACTCACACACACACACATTTATATATATATATAAACACACAATTTTCGACGATTTTTTCGATCGATCATATCTTTTCACGAAAAGTATCTTAACGTAAATAATGACAACGTATTATGAAATGGATTAAGTCCGACAATTATTTAATATATTTTCTGTTTCTACGCTATTATTTATAGATCCAACTTATATTAAGTAAATGCTCTGTTTTTAATTACACGGTATGAATTACATTTATCGGAGTGAATGTTCGCGGAAATTTCATAGAAAATATCCGTTCTCCTAACGTGTATTCCTATACGAAAACCGTCATTAACTAAAGCTGACATGTTTTATCGTTTAGCTTCAGAAAGGCGTCTGGTTAGCAAAGTCCAAATGACTGTTTATAAACACACAATCTTCCAGGATTTTTCTCGATGGATCATATATATATATATATATATATATGAAAAAATATAGTCTTAAGATGTGCTATATTTATGGGATAAAGTGCTCAATATCAGAGATAGAGCGTGTGCGAATATAAAAGTGAACATAGACGTCAACACTTAGACGCGACAGTCTGTTTCACGCTAGGCCTGACGATTGCATCTAGCATGAGACTGACTTCTATGTTCACTTATATATATAAATATATATATATATATATATATATATATATATATATACAGAAAAAATACTTAAATGTTGTTTCACCGACTTCGAAGTTTCTTGGAATTATCCATTCCTCAAGGGGTCTGAATAAGTTTATATATATATATATATATATATATATATATATATATATATACGAAATACACTTTGAAAGTAATACTTCTTACCTATTTACCCATTTACCCATAATTGAACACTACTCTCATCCACTATTAGGACTCGTTAAATGTTCAGCACTCATTGGCGGATGTCTGTAAGGTGCTTCAATCACATATCTCGGCAAATTGGGCACCTCGAGGTGGTGTTAATGGTTAGCAAGCTTGTCTCGCTAGAACAATTACGACTGAGTAGTGAGTTCGATCCTCACTGGGTGCTCCCTAATTCCGGCCTTGTGCCACATCTAAGCTACGCTTGGAAAATCACTTTGGGCACCTCGAGGTGGTGTTAATGGTTAGCAAGCTCGTCTCGCTAGAACCATTACGACTGAGTAGTGAGTTCGATCCTCACTGGGTGCTCCCTACTTTCGGCCTTGTGCCACATCTAAGCTATGCTTGGAAAATCACTTTGGGCACCTCGAGGTGGTGTTAATGGTTAGCAAGCTTGTCTCGCTAGAACCATTACGACTGAGTAGTGAGTTCGATCCTCACTGGGTGCCCCCTAATTTCGGCCTTGTGCCACATGTAAGCTACGCTTGGAAAATCAACATACCTCGGCAAATAAACTATTTAACGAGGTCAAATGAATGGTTGGAAAAAGGAAAATGGGGTTATGGTATAGGGTAAATAATTAGTGAGAGGATAAAATGGACATATATATATATATATATATATATATATATATATATATATATATATATATATATATAATGAGGATATACAAAGAAACTGATATTCACTTTTGAAACTTCTGTGTTCTGCTTTTCTTTTTTTTAAAAAAAAAAAAAAAAAAAAGATTCTGAAACGCTAGTACCCGGGATTTTCTTCACGACTTACAAGTTTCATTTACGCGAATAGATTTTAATCACTGATCTGAGATAGCGGTTTTATACAGCTGACAGTTTAGATATATCCGAACGAGTTTGGCTTCATGTATAACATCCATATGAAGGTCTCGACCTCCTGAGACTATTTAAGGACATAACTCGAGTTTTCAGGTTAATATTTTGGTTTCGTAGAATAAGGCAGATCTAATCATCGCCATCATCATTATCATCATCATACCATTCATAGAACTGAATTTGGGCAGCAATGCCTCTCTAATATATGTTTCATTAGGAAACGGTTGTATACAGCTGAGATCTTAGATATTTCCAAACGGGTTTTGCGTCATGTATAAAATCCATATGAAGGTCTCAAGCTGACGAAACAGACTGACACGAGGTTAATGTTTTAGTTTTGTAGCATTTTGCGCTGTTGAGGGTAACTACTCCTAACACAGCTTATTTCTATGGTCCATAATAAACATATAAATACAAAGTAATTGTAAAAAAAAAGAGTATTTCTCGGACCAAATGTTTCTCGTCCCCCAGCTCAAAAATTATTGTAAACATAAAGCTCCCCAGATTCGATAAATGGCAATGGATGCTTGGGAATCTTCTCATTGATGAAGAAGAGAATTGAAGCGACAGACATGTCTTTATATCGACAAATGCTAAGAATAACATGGACAGAACACATGAACAATAAGGAATTTAACACTTCTAAGACGTACAGCGTTTTTGTTCTACAGACGGATGCTGGGTTAAGGACAGAAAGTGTGAGCAGCAAGCAATTTTTAAGGAAAATAGGAAATACAAAAACCGAAATGTAATTTCTGGAATATATAAGGAGGAAAGGCATATTAAAGAGAAGAGAAATAGAGATAAGTAGCCCTTAATCGGATTAACGAGTTTCTTTGGAATGATAGTAAAAGAAGTACCATATATAATCATGTATAAGCCGACATCATGTATAGTGCGACCCTTGAAATTTTTTTGCGAAAAATGTTATTTTTCAAAATAAATAAATAAATAAATAAATAAACAATGAGTAACGAATTGATATGAAATGCGGGAGGCAAAATAAAGGAAAAATGCCGCCACGTCATTGTTTTCAATTCTGACATCCAAAAATGTCACATACTGCACTTTATCTTACTTCACATAAATGACACACGTCACACAGATACATACTCACAAAAACAGAAAATACAGATTCAATCAAATGAGATTTAGTTTTGGAATTAACAAGGAACAAGGAATAATTCTGCTGTTATCAAAGTTAGCATTGATAACAGAAGCAGATGACATTCTTTCTCTGTAATTATTTTGTAACAAGATTTACTTTTGGAAACTTTTCAAGTTTCAAGTTTCATTTCCAAGTTTCACTTTTCAGGTTTTTCAAACTAATATTAATTATTTGACTTTGCACAAAATTGCCCTTTGTTTTAACACGGTTTATTAAGAGACATAACTGAAGTAATTTTTCTATCTAGTATTTAAATATTTTATTTTTTTTTATAGACGATCGGAAAGTAAGTTCCTTTATAAATATCATCACGCAGCATGTTCAATGATTAAAATTCAATATTTTCTTATTGCTGCGTACACTGGCTTCAGTTCTCCAGACCCCAACGAGACATCATAGACTGTATCAAAAAAGGATAATTTCCGTTTTATATTAACTTTATCATACGAGAATGACCGACGTGGTAACATCGATTCTTGGAGGTGTCGGGCGGAAGATCTTTAGGCGGAACGCATATCGACGCCTTGGCTTAGCATTTCGCCACGGGTCAGCTAGCCTCTCTAAGGCATCTGGGTGCGACAGGCGCGTCGTTTTGGTTTCATATCCAAAAAAATAGACAAAGGAAATCCATCACTAACAGAACTCCACGCCCACGGGGTTTTCTGGCCAGTAGTTTGCCATCTTGAGCCATCTTCCGCATCCCTAAACACTACCCCGAAATATAAAAAAAGGGGCTTGAATCAACGGCGTTTTTGTTCTACGGACGGATGCTGGTTTAAGGGCAGAACGTGTGAGCAGCAATTTTTAAGCGAAATAGGAAATAAAAAAACGGAGATGAAATTTCTGGAACATATAAGGAGGAAAAAAGGCCTAGAGAATTTAACACACATAAGACATATTAAAGAGAAGAGAAATAGAGATAAATAGCCCTTAATCGGATTAACGAGTTTCTTTGCAATATAGTAAAAAAAAAAAAAAAAAAGGTGTAACATATATACCCGTGTATAAGCCGATTTCATGTATAGTGCGACCCTTGAACTTCTTTGTGAAAAATGTTATTTTTCATATAGCTCGTACATAATGCTAACCTAACTTCTGAGAAATATTCCTAGGATTACAGTAGTCAAATATTACAGCACTGGGCATCATCTTGGACAGATCTTTTTAGCAAATAAACGGTCTTCATTCTTTTCTGTACAAAGCTACCCCCAAATTTTACTCACCGTAAAATATCTGACACAAACATGAGGATAACGTACATTTGTTTTCGCTCATGCCTGACAACGGGGCAGCCGATCACCGAAAATGCATGATTTTTAACCACTTCAAAGAAATTACCTGTGTATAACAAAATTAATTCTTCCAGTAGTTAAGCAAAGTGTTAAGAATCTGGGAAAATTCGTTAGAAACAAAGAAAAGAGAGCAGAACTGCTATGTAAATATCGGTCCTCCTATATGTCAGTGAAGGCTGAACAGTCCCATAACAGATGATGAAGAGACTTGGGACAACAGAAATGTGGTTCTACAGAAGGATGCTCACAATATCATGGACCGAACATGTGAGGAACGCTGAAATTTTAAGAAAAATTGAAACAAAAATCAATACTTATACTTCGAATCAGAAAGAGACAGTTGAAATTTCTCGGGCACATAATGAGGAAAGTAGGCTTAGAGATTTTGGGGATCGTGGAACCATCTCTTAATTGCTGTTGTTCCCAAGCTCGCGGAGGTAGCACCTGTTAGGGTCCCAGCTATGGGAAAACAGTGAAACTCCAAAACAAAAGTAAAATTCTATGAAAGTATAAAAATACATTTATAGTAACATTCTATATGTAAAAATGACCAACAAGACATTTTATCCGTAGTTAAAGGTACACAATTGAGTTCAAAATATATGTCGTTGAAGCTATAAAATTGTGTTCGAAATATTTAGATTTCGGCATTAAATAACCCATAAATGTTGATATGCTGCTAAACAAAATCAACAAATCTTTCGCATTGGCACGGCATCATTTGGTTGTATTTGGTTATGTGACTCGAAAGGGGTTTTGGCGTGTTCTGTCGTTGTTCTGTTGTGGACCAAGTCACTTGTTTTGCAACGTTATTTTCCACGGATTTCTTGAGCCCAATTTGTTGAACCGACTCTGTTAGCCGTCTTTTTGCCAAGGGAAAAGTGTTTTTTTCCTCGTAGTGTTAAATAGCACAGCGCATGATGTCACTTTTGACTGCCTTTATTCCCATTAGTAGGGAAATATGACCGACTACTTGTCAGTGAAGAAGAGAGAAAAAGAGAGAGGATGTAAATGAAAGAGAGAGTTTTTTTTGTTGGCTCGGTAATGTTAACAGTTTTGTTCGCTAATATCTAAAAATAACAACTGAAAAACCTTCGAGTGAGAAACTCCATTTTTACAAAGAAATCTCGCCTTCTGGCCAAATTTTTATTCATTAATTCACGATCGAATGAAAATGCACTCAAACTCACCATATACGTACACTCTTTTTAATTTTTTTTGCGATGGTCGGTACCACTTCGCGACTTGGGACTTGTGATTGTCAAGTAATACTGCTTAACATTTCATACTATATATCTGTGACTGTTTATAAATTAGATTTTTTTTTCTTTCCCTAATCATTAAACTTAATTTATTCTCCTTTCCTATATACAAATAATTTTTATTTCCAACTTGAATTTATCACAAGGTTTCTTTGCGCCTTCCTCAAATATCTATCTTCCGGG
This sequence comes from Acanthosepion pharaonis, assembly GCA_903632075.3. Lineage (NCBI taxonomy): Eukaryota > Metazoa > Mollusca > Cephalopoda > Sepiida > Sepiidae > Acanthosepion > Acanthosepion pharaonis. Next base: position 427,669 of record CAHIKZ030000031.1, on the reverse strand, counting down.
AATATCCTACGGAACTCTTTATTTCTTTATATTGTCCTCATCCATCATCGGGAATAACGGGAAAAAATGAATCAAGAATTAGGAATCAAATATTCCTTCGAGCTCTGGATGAAATAAAGAATTCCGTACAATATTCTTTGAATAAACATCCAATTTAAAGATATTCAGG
>CAHIKZ030000031.1:380000-422500 GCA_903632075.3 Acanthosepion pharaonis | reverse complement strand
GATCGTACGAGAACCGATAATTCAAAGTGATTTGGCCGTATGACCTTCAAAAATTAAACAAAATCTTAAGAAACAGGAAAATTTTGATTAGAAACAGAAAGAAAAAAAATATTAAAAAATTTTATGAACTGCTATATAATACTATTAGGTTTGTGCAAAAATAATGACGTAATAATGTCGTTTTTTGACGTTAAAAAATACGTCACAAAACGACATTATTACGTCATTATTTTTGCACCAACCTAATAATTATCCTATATGACAGTGAATGCTAGACAATTTCCTCACGCATCTTGGATATGACGTTAAACTACACCCGACGATTGGGAGATCGGAGGTTTTTGAGGAGCATGAAACTGCTGTTGTTCCCAGGTCAACACTGACCCGGGGTGGTAGCACCGGCTAAGGTCCCAGCTATGGGCAAATAGTGAACCCCCAAAACAAAAATCAACAGTACATTTTTATAATAAAATGATCAACAATACATTTTTATAGCAAAATAGCACAAAAAATATAAAAATAATGCTACAATATTCATGGGAAAATTTGAGAAGACCCATATGTATCCCCCTCATTAGTAGCGACTGCGCATTCTATGCAAGTATATCGATGATATATTCTTTGTATACACGGGCAGACCTTAAACACAACTCGATTAAATTTGACTTTGAAAAATCCACAAGATCGGTAACATTTTAGGGTCTATTCCCTGAAAGTATAAAATTATGTATTAAGAAATGGACAAGGTCCGACAATTTATTTATTAAAGACATTTTTTATGTTTAACGTTGTTTTTTTATATAGATACAAGTATTTAAGCAAATGCTCTGTTTATGATAAACAGTATTAAATAACATTTACCGGCCTGAATGTCCGAGAAATTTTCATAGAAAATATTCGTTCTTTGACAGGATTCGAACCTGCATCTTATACGGAACCGTCATTTACGCCTATTATTGACGTCATATATTAAGAAATAACAACGTTAAACATAAAAAATGTCTTTGATAAATAAATTGTCGGACCTTGTCCATTTCTTAATATATGACGTCATTTGTTTACATTTGATACGCCAGAGCAGTTATGAATGTACGAGATTCATGGAAGATTGAAGTTTATAAGCAGTAAATTCGACCTTGTCTACCGAAAAGGTTCTTTGTAGCCTAGAGGTAAGGCACGTCAGCGTATATGACGGTTCCGTATAGTATTCAGGTTCGAATCCTGTCAAAGAACGAATATTTTCTATGAAAATTTCTCGAACATTCAGGCCGGTAAATGTTATTTAATACTGTTTATCATAAACAGAGCATTTGCTTAAATACTTGTATCTATAAATAACAACGTTAAACATAAAAAATGTCTTTAATAAATAAAATTATGTACAAAATATCTATAAATTTTTTTCAACGGTTTAGTTTTCGACATTATGTACGTTTATATTTTTTGTAATCATTTCACCCCAACCAATGCAATAAAGCCACCAAGACACAAGGGATTAATGAGTGTAAAAGAGTAAGAAAAAAAAAAACATTATTAAAGAGCGAGTAATATAAATGAAGAGGAATAAAGATGACAGCAGATAACGATTGACATTGCATTTAAATTTTTAAAGATCAGAGTCGTCTGGAAAGCAAAAAGCTGGAAGACAGTTCCGCAGACAAGTAGTGCGAGAAAAGAAACTGTCAGCAAAGAACTTACGCTTACATCTAGTTAATTCAACTGTAAAATGATGAGACCTTGTTACCGATCTAGTATTGCATTTAAATTCTTAATATCCAGGAACCAAAGAAGATAGTTCACCAGGACAATTAACATGAAAATACTTATAAAAATGGTACAAGGAAGTTATGTTCCCGTGGAAAGCAGGATGAAACTATTCTATTGAATAAGGGATTCCGTTAGAATGCTAGTCCGAATAGAAAGTCAGATAATAATAATTCTCCATCTCAAAAATTCCTATAAATAATACTCAATCAGGACGGAGCGAAACGTTGTCAATATAACAACCAAGATGAGAATGCTAGTCCAAAAAGGAAGGGAATATAGATAATTCCTAATCTAAAAAATTTTCGATGTTAATTCTTTATCGTTACTGATGTTTCATTTTATTCATCCTGCAGCATTTCAAGTAAAGAAACGAACGGTTCAAAGAGGAGCTAGGAAATTTACTATAGCGTACCATATCTCAAAGAGAAAGTCATGTGTCAGTCTATCTATGATGAAATTCAGATAATTGACAGGAAATGCCGCTAGAAAATGTGTCAGCTATCTTCCTTGCGGATTCTGTATTTGTACAGATTTCAACTTTGTGTGCTTATTTTTTTATTTTTTTATTTATTTTTTTGCTCAGCAGGGAACGAATTGGGGCACACCCCGTGTATAAATTAGAATCAGTGGGTATAAATTAGAATGCAGAGGCGTATCCATGGAATGTGGCGCCCATGGCAAAGTACTAACGTTGTGCCGCAGTCTAAACATCTGATACCCGAGCAAAGTGCAAAGTAGAACTATGAGTTCCATAATACAAGTCAAGACTATTATTATTATTTAAAAGAAATTATGGCGTCTCAACAAGAAGGATGTCTTTTATTTGAATGGAATTTAAATTTTGACAATATAATCCTACCGCATGAACATAATCTTTTAAGAAATAATATTAACACAATTATCGCGAATGCAAAATCTCTTAAAGCCCATGACCTCAGAGTATAGGAAAATAGGTTTCAATTGGCCTTGACCTTTTTAATTGAAAAATAATAAAGAATTATGATTGAATGGCAGCATGAGAACATCGTTAACAAGTGATAGCTCTGTGAAATCTTCTCCACGACAATGTTTTACAATTTTCATTGAGAAATTGCTAATAGAAGCCGTGAAAATTGCACAATTCTCCTATTTGCATTCTTTATTTCTTTTCCATACATTCCTTTGTTTGTTTGGTTGGTTCTTTCTTTCTTTTCCCTACCTTCCATTTCTTTCGTTCTTTCTTTTTATGTCCCTAATCTTTATTTCTTTTCCTTACCTTTCTCTTCTTTCTTTCTCTTCTTTCTTTCTTTCTTTCTTTCTTTCTTTCTTTCTTTCTTTCTTTTCTCTAGCTTCGTCTTCTTTCATTCTTTCTTTCGTTTCCCTATCTTTCCTTCTTTCTTTCTTTCTTTTTATTATCTCCATATTCTTTCTTTCTTTCTTTTCTCTACCTTCGTCTTCTTTCATCATTCATTTTTACGTTCTTTCTTTCTTTCTTTCTTTCTTTCTTTCTTTCTTTCTTTCTTTCTATTATCTCCATATTCTTTCTTTCTTTTCTCTACCTTCGTCTTCTTTCTTTCTTTCTTTCTTTCTTTCTTTCTTTCTTTCTTTCTTTCTTTCTTTCTTTCTTTCCCTGTTTATTTCCTGTCTGTATCTTTCTTTCTTTCTTTCTTTCTTTCTTTCTTTCTTTCTTTCTTTCTTTCTTTCTTGTCTGTATCTTCATCTTTCTTTTTCTTTCTTTCTTTCTTTCTTTCTTTCTTTCTTTCTTTCTTTCTTTCTTTCTTTCAATGAAATCAAACAGCGTTCCTGTTATGACTTTTCCGTCTTTCTATGCAATGAAAACGGAATAGTCCATTATTTATGAGGGTATTGACAGGACGTGACCTACGTGATAACTAAGAAACCAAAGGAGGGCCAAGCATCATTATAATAAAATAATGACACGACCAAAAGACATATTTTTTTTAGTAATGTATTGCACTGGTGATTGCAAGGAAAAGAAATTGAGTAAACAAAATAAAAAAAAAGGACTAACCATCAACTGCAAGAGGAAAAACCAAATTGTGAATTTCGAATTGAAGATGTCAACATCAAGCAAGTACAAAAGAAAGAGGCATTCCAAAAACTGAGCAAGCTGCTGAGAAACAGAAAAAAATCATTAGAAACAAAGAAAAGAAGAGCTGGATTGCTATGTGATATCCATCCTCTTATATGTCAGTGAATACTGGACAATGTCCGCACGAATGAGGAAAAATGCTAGAAATAAGTGTCCTAGAAATTTCAATTGTCTCTTTCGGCATATTGTTAGAAATCCCTTGGTTATTATAATAAAGGCTTCAACCACTTATATTATTTAAAATTATAATTATCATTGGGAAGGTAATGTATGTATGGCATCAATGTAAATCCACCTTCCCTGTTTTGTGGACAGAACCTATACGTGGCGGATTCTTTCTTTCTTTCTTTATTTAATTATTTCCTGTCTGTATCTTCATCTTTCTTTCTTTCTTTCTTTCTTTTCCCTATCTTTCTTTTCCCTATCTTTCTTTTCCCTATCTTTCTTTCTTTCTTTCGTTCTTTCTTTCGTTCTTTCTTTCTTTCTATTATCTCCATATTCTTTCTTTTTTTTCTCTCTAGCTTCGTCTTCTTTCATTTATTTTTACGTTCTTTCTTTCTTTCTTTCATTGGGTGATTTACTCAAGTAAAGGAGGCACTCACTCGAGTACAGGACGCATCCACTTGGGTACAGGACGCATGCGCGTTTATTATGTTTACAACGTGAACTCCGATAAAAGATATATATTAATAATGGTAGATAATAATCTTTTGAGCAGGTGTCTCCTGAGACATGAGAACTATTTCAAGAGTTACACAAGGGTGAAATTGTTGAGAAACGCTGTTCCACTCAGTAATTTGCTTTTCGACGGCGGCATTGGGGCAGCAGAACCCAGTGATTATTTAGGGAAGAAGAACAAGGAAACACGACGAAGCGAACAACGCCAGGTTCGGCGTGTCTTTTCCTTTGTCGATCGAGAAACGCGGTCCCAACAATGGCGGCATCGCACTTTGACTGACGTCCTTTGCCAGTCAGTCGATGTGCCGTGTAAACTTGATGTTCTCATTCTGTTGTTGTACGGTTAAAAACGATGAACAGGCCGAATGCCACAGGCCCCACCTTCTTCGCTGCCCCTTGATACTTTCTCACCGTGTATCGATTCTTCGATCTTTTCCTCATCAACGCGACAGCGCACGCCATTTATTCTGACAATCGAGATTGCCTTTCAATAGGACCTCGAATCTTCTCAAGAGTATTTCTACTCTCTTGCTTTTCCCTTAGACGAATACGCATTCTTTCTTTCTTTCTTTCTTTCTTTCTTTCTTTTGTTTTCTTTCTTTCTTTCTTTTGTTTTCTTTCTTTCTTCCTTTCTAGTGTTTCACTTACGTTTCTTTCTTTCTTTTTAGTGTTTCCTTTACTTTTCTTTCTTTTTTTCTTTCGTTCTTTGTTCCTTTGTTTCTTTCTTCTTCCTTTCTTTTTTCCTCTTTTTCTTTTAAATGTTTAATTTACCTTTGTTTGTTTTTTGCTTCTTTCTCACTTTCTAGTGTTTCTTTCGTTCTTTCAGATGTTTTATTTACATTTGTTTCTTTCTTTCTGTCTTCTTTTTTTGTTTCATTTAACTCTCTTTCATTCCTTTTTCCTTTTTGATCTTTCATATTCCTTCTTTCTTTCTTTCTTTCTTTCTTTCTTTCTTTCTTTCTAGTGTTTCATTTATTTGAATTCTTTCTTTCTTTTTTCTGGTATTTCATTTACCTTTCTACCGTCTTTCTTTTTTCGTGTGTTTCATTTCCTTTTTTCTTTCTTTCGTCTATTTCTTCTCTTGTTTCACGTACCTTTTTTATTTTTTTATTTCTTTCATGATTCATTAACATTTGTTTGCTTCTTTACGTGTTTCTTTTTTTACTTTCTTCTTTATCCCTCATTTAGCTGTTTTTCATTCTTTTTTTTTTTTTCCTTTTCGGTGTTCCATATTTTCTTCTTTCTTTCTTTTTGTCTTTTCTTTCTAGTTTTCATTTACCTTTCTTTCTTTCAAATGTTTCATTTACTCTTCTTTCTTTCTTTCTTTCTTTCTTTCTCGTATTTCATTTACATTCCTTTTTCTTTCTTTCTATACTTGAATTATTTCTTTTTTAATTTTGTTATTCACCATCTTTTCTTCTTTTATAAGTTTTTAAAAATTCTAACTTGTTTTCTCTTAAAGACTATTTTATTCCATTAATTTATTTCACCTCCTACTAATTTGTTCTCCTATTTTTCATTCTAGTTCTTCATCCTTGATCCATTTTAGTCTACTTAATTTAATTCGTTTTATTCTTTTTTTTCTCCGTTATTTTTTTCTTTTTTTTCATTCTTTCGTTTTCTTAATTCCTTTACCTATATGCTTCATTTATATCTTCGTCATTTCTTTTGCCTCTTATTCTTTCTTTCTTTCTTTTCTTTTCTTTCTTTTCTTTTTTTCGTTTTCTTAATTCCTTTATCTATATGCTTCATTTATATTTTCGTCATTTCTTTTGCCTCTTATTCTTTCTTTTCTTTCTTTTCTTTCTTTCTTTCTTTCTTTCTCTCTTTTCTTTCTTTCTTTCTTTTCTTTCTTTTTTTCATTCTTTCGTTTTCTTAATTCCTTTACCTATATGTTTCATTCATATTTTCGTCATTTCTTTTGCCTCTTATTATTCTTTCTTTCTTTTCTTTTCTTTTCTTTCTTTCTTTCTTTCTTTCTTTCTTTCTTTCTTTCTTTCTTTCTTTCTTTCTTTTCATCTTTATGTTTTATTCTCTTTTACAGTTTCCGACATTTCTTACCTCCTTCTAATCTTTTCCCCTGCTTCTACAGATGATTTTTTACACATATTTTCCATTAATTTCTTTTTCGAGTCTCATCTCACTCTCTTACTTTTCTTTTATACCTCTCTTATTTTTTTTTTCATATATTCCTTTCATCCACTCCCATTCTTATTTTCCATATCTTCCTTTTAGCCCACTCCCTATTTCTTTCTGTTACCGTTTTCATTAATTCCCTACCATTCGACCTTCTTTAGGCCAACTCGTTTTCAATAACTTCATCTCTCCGTAGTCCGATCTTTCTGCACGCGCCATGGATGTACGTAGGCTTGCACGCATGCGCCTTTTCTTTTCTTGCTGTGCCTTTATATTTATATTCATCCTAAAGCCCAATTTCCTTTCGCGTGATGGCTCAGTGATTACCGCATCGGTGTGGTCAGCATAATCAATGGTTCGATTCCCAATTGAGTAAGCTATGTGCGTTCCAACTGTTTGGGAGAAAATAAAAAAGAAAGAAACCTTTATTTTATTTTATTTTTATTTTTTTAATTTTCTCATATAATCATTTCCTAAATTCTTTTCGAACAATGTCAGGAAAATTAATGACAAAAAAAAAAAATGTTGAAAAAAATAAATAGTATTTCACCTTTCTTGTCAGATCTTCTATTGTCCCAACATGAGATACTTAATACCAAATGGGATAAAACCAAGAAGAAAGAAACTGAACATAATTAGCTAGACCCCTACCACCAACCCCCAACCCCCCCAAAAAAACCCCAAAAAACAAAACAAAACAAAAAAACCCCAAAAAACAAACAAAAAAAAACAACATAAAAATACAACAGCAACAAAAAAAAAAAAAAGAAAAGAAATTAAAATAAAAATTAAATTTAAAATATCAGCATCTTCGTCTCCTTCATACTCATGAATAGTTACATGAACAGAAATATAACTTTAGATCGAAAGAAACCCGTCCTACAATTATTCCACTGTAATTATTTTTCCTAATAAACATACATAATAATATTAATAATAGCTAATATTCGAGGATACCCGTCTCTTAGGGCGGCTAGCCTATCCATATTGCAGACGCTCAAGCACATTTGTGTTTTTTCAACATCCACAGAGGCCAACTGAGGTTTATACTGCAACTATGCTGAGCAGACCTTAGTTATAGTTTCTGGGAGAGAGCATACCTAGAATGATCAACAATCTGAACAACATCAGCACACTCAAACCCTCGCTCACGATGACTTGTGACTTCGTGATAGCACAGCTACCGACGGCCCCCAAGGGTCCCGCCTACCCAATTTCACTCACAAGGCTTGGCTCAACACATGGTATTTCAACTTTCCAAAGGTGTCGCACGCTGGGATTGCACCCTCCAGACCGATAACAAGTGTACTTCCAGACAAATCAACCGTAGTGAGATTTGAACCCGGGCTTCATGGTCAGAAAGTGAACGTTCTAACCACTCGTCCACGCGCCCTTAATATACATACATACATACATACATACATACATACATACATACATACATACATACATACATACAAGAACAAGAACAAGAGTAGAGATTCATATCTTATTCCCTGTTCATGATATAGTTTACCGGTTCTCCCTTTCTTTTACCAGGACCATAATGATTAAACTGTCTTAACGCGACTTTTCATTGTGAGGATACCGGATTGGCAGTTTGTAGTTGCTGCTTCCGACTGGTCGTTAAGAGTCCGAACTTTATGATAGCGCTTAGAGAGGTTACTCTTATCATCAGTCGCATAATATCGAGGTATCTATCCGTAGTGGTATGTCGTTCATGAATAGTTGTCCCTGGTTGTATTTCCGGTTGGTAACCCTGAGGCCATATTATGCTCTGGTCTCAGCCACGCCCTGGCTAGTTTGCATTGCCATTGACAACAGATAGTGACACTTATGGTGTTCTTCTCTCTCTCTCTCTCTCTCTCTCTCTCTCTCTCTCTCTCTCTCTCTCCTCAAAACGAATCTCATGGTAAACACAACAAAAATAAACCAATAAACAAAAAAAAACACCTACCCATCTCAACCTTTCTTTCTCTAATATTGTGGTATCCATTCCAACTTCTGCAGAGTAGAATCTTTTCTCATAGTACGGTCGCCAGATATCTTTGTCGTTTATGAAACCAACTAGGGCGAGTATGCGCAAATGTCTAGTCAGGGGTTCCTACAAACTGAAAATATTGATTGTTTGACGTATTTGTTTTCGTTTTACGGCTTTTTAACCGTTTGTGGGTTATTTTAAGCTGAAACATTGTGTGGGGGGGACATTGTAAGAATAATTCTTTTTTGTGAGTGAATATTGAATTAACTATTTTGTGGGGGGGATAATGGTTTTTCTAAATACAAGTCCTACAATTTAACACATAGCTGGGGTAGAAGAGATGGATTCAAACCATTCCTGTGAGTATTTGCGCGTAATTGAATGTAGTGAATATACTGAAAAATACCTCGAAGTATTTACTGAGTAAAAATGAAATCTTTCTTTTATGGCGGAATGCAGAATTTAGCTGAAAGGTGGTATATAAAAAGAAATGAAAATAGATGGTCTATGTATAAAGAGTTAGAAGGACTTTTGCAACAACCCTTATTTTACCTCTCTTGCCCTCACTCCCTTTATCACTCCCTCACAATATATATATATATATATACTAGAAAAAATAAGTTTAATACCGATGGTCAAATTTTTATTCATTTGAGAATATGTTTCTAATAAAACAATATAAATTAGTTTTATTATGTACGCTTAATGCAGAATTTACTTCTGGAATGATGTAAAAATTGTATATTTTTCTGCAACTTGAAAAATTTTAATGCTGGATTAATTTAACTTATCCAAATTTGCCGGCAAAATAAGTTTAAGACCGGATGGATATTATGCAAATTATTTGCTAAATGGGTAGTCACATGACTGGACATTAATGCATTATATAGTGTAATAACTGTTCATTGTTATACAATTAATTCGCTATGAGAAAACGTCGTAGTCTGAACCCAGTGACTAGATAAAAAATAGTGTTACTTCATCAACAAAAGGTTTCCTTTATGAACATAAACAAGCAATTAAAGTGCAGCAAAATGGCTTGTGTTCAGGCTAGGAAGCCTTATCAAGATACTGGACAATATAAGGATAGACACAGATCGAGAGCCCCAAGGAAAAAAAACAGCACAACTCGATAGACAAATTTATAGGCTTTCCGAGGCTAACTGAATATTGACAGTCGTGGAGATTTGCAGCCAATTGACTGGTAAGACTGGCGTTAGTTTTTCGCCGCAAACTTTTCAAATCCCTCTAATAGAATTTGGATTATTCGGGCGCATTGCTAGAAAAAAAGCCAATTATTTCAGAGAGGAATCAACTGAAGTGGCTAAATTTCGTAAAAAGTTACATTCAATGGTTGGCCGACAATTTGTGTAGAGTTCTTTCGAGTGACGAGTCACAGTCGCTGCCCACCTGAGGAATTCCATCCTAAATGTAGCAAAAAGACGGCGCAAGTGGAAGGCCGCGGTGTAATGGCGTGTGTTCAATCACTTTGGTATTGGTTTGTTAAAGTTGAGGGAAAACTCAACAGTTTAGGCTATATGAAGCTAGTTAAGGAACAAGTTCTGCCATATTTGACTGCCCAAATGCCACTTGGAGCTATTCATCAAGAAGATAATAGCCCCATTCACAAAGCCAAATGGTCACCATAATATGGATGTCATTGAATGACCTCCACAGAATCTGGATCTTATTCTGATTGAAAATTTATGGAATTATATCTCTAAAAGAGTTCACGCTAAAAAACCCTATTAAATTTAGCCCTATTATACGATTATATTAAGCAAATATGTTTTAGCTTTCCAAATTATTTTTGTGCCCACTTATCAAACTTGATGCTTAGATGATGTGAAGCTGTAATTAATAATAAAGGTTACGGCACTAAATATTGATAAATATTTTGTTTGTTTTTTTTTGCTCCTTTTTACTATAACTTTTTGCTTTAAATATAATAATACCCATGTGGTCTTAAACTTATTTTGCTGGCAAATTTGGATAATTTAAAATGCAGCATTAAAATTTTTTCAAGTTGTAGAAAAATATACACTTTTTATATCATTCGAAAGATAAATAAATTCTGTATAAAGCGTACACTATTAATTTATATTATTTTATTAAAAACATATTCTGAAATAAATAAAACTTTAACCATCGGTCTTAAATTTATTTTCACCAGTGTATATACATATATAATGATAAGATTAGTAATCAGTATGGACATTTCTAAAATGATATAGATCCAGGCAGAGCTCTGTGTCAGAGACAGACCAATAATCATTATTATAAAATCCCGAACCCTTAAAATGCTATCAGGTGATATTTATTTCGTTAAGGTCAAAAAATTGACCTCAACTCTTCAGACCTCATAATACAAATAAAAATAGAAAAGATTTCTCCAGGCATAAAAAACTAAATTTATGTAACTATACAGATCTAACTTTGTGGCGTGGGTGGGGAGAAAGATGTATATCTAATATAGTCATACATAGAAATAAATACAACCATAATTTTGATTTTGAAAATGCTACACTCATAAAAAAAGAAAATAACTCACTCAGAAGGAAAATTCTGGAGAGTGCCGCCATAGAAAATTATCCAAATATTAATTTACGCCCAGGCTTTTTCCCTATTTCACCTTTCTTAACAAAATTAATGCTCTTACAAACAAATATGCACAACAGATTCATAAAATCGAAAGAAAATGGTTGAATACATCAACACAGATATAATGACAATATTCTCCACACGTGACAATCTCTGACGTCATTTTTCATTTAAAAAATATGAAAATAGCGTTTCTCTACATTCCAGTTGCTAGGTACATTCTGTTTTTGTTTTTATTAGTTACGTTGTTCATTTAATTTCATTTTCGTATTTTGCTTTGATAAAGTCCACATTGGACGAAACGCGTCAGCAATTACCAGTTTTCCTATTGTCATTTTTATTCATAAATATCTAATATTGTGGAAAGGGAGGTGAAGAAAGAGACAGAGAGATTGAGAGAGAGAAAGATAGTTTCGGCATAGGAATCAACACAGCATGGTTACTGTCAATTTCGTTATCCGGTGCGATCTTCAGTGCCACTGCTTCTTTAGCAGGATCTATATGTGTGTCCAATATACACAAGAGAATCAAGAGAAGGGAGGGATGAGAAAACAGAATTTTAAACAAAAGATTCCATGAACACAAAAGTGAGATTTAAAAAAAAAACACAAAACTCATTGGTTGTTCACTGTAACGAAACTGGCCACAATTTTGACATAAGAAATGCTGCTCTAATTAAAAGAGAAAATATTTCACTAAGCTGAAAATGTCTGGAAAGTTCTTTAATCGCTAATTCAGCCACGGTAAATTTATGTCCAGGTTCTTACAACATAGCATCATTATGGGCAGATTTTCTGTTATCAAAATGTGGGATATTTAAAGACAAAAATGATGGAAAGAAAAAGAAAAAAAAGAATATAGGTGAATTTGGCTAGATTGCAAAAATAATTTTTTTAAAATCATTTTAAAAATGTTGAAACTACCAGTAGCTCTCGTTCATGCACATGTGTAGGCACAACGTCAACAAACCCGTTCCAATTAAGTCCTAACGTATGAGACGCGTTACAAATAATTTTTTCCATTTTGTCTTACAATTCATTTGTGCAAAGAGATTCACATTTTGAATAAAACGATAAATATGTTTAACAGTTATAAGATGTCTATTCTTTTTAATATATAGGTATAAACACATTCTTGTCCACCTTCACAATACAAAACATAATTGTTGAAAATGCAAATATACTACACGCAACAAATAGAAAAATATTATCCTACCAATGAATTCTATCAAAACTACAAACGAAGAGAATTTGTCTAAATTTAACATGAAATTTCTTACAACTAAATACAAAAGAAAACAACAAACCAAAACTTGAAAGAGGAATTTATTCTATTAACCGAAACTATTGCCAGAAAGAATATATTGCAGAACCCTCAAGGAGTTTAAACAAAAGAGTATATGAACTCAAAAATGACATTTAAAAAAGCAACAAACGAAACTCATTGGTTGTTCACTGTAACAAAACTGGCCACAATTTTGGCATAAAAAATGCTACTCTAATTAAAAGAGAAAATAATTCACTAAGATGAAAACGTCTAGAAAGTTCTTTAATCGCTAATTCAGCCACAATAAATTCACGTCCAGATGCTTACAACATATCATCATTATGGGCAGATTTTGTGCTATCACAATGTCGGATATTTAAAAACAAAAATGATGGAAAGAAAAAGAAAAAAAGAATATAGATGAATTTGGCTAGATTGCAAAAATAATTTTAAAAAATTATTTAAAAAAAATTTGAATCTACCAGCGTCTCTCGTTCATGCGCATGTGTAGTTACAACAACGCCAACAAAACAAGTCCGATGAATCCCTAACTTTTTCCATTTTGTCTTACAATTTCCTCAATATATATATATACATATATATATATATATATATATATATATATATATATATATATATATATATATCAAAATCAGAATCTTGGACGAACAGTCCAAATTTAACGTTTTTGTTTTTTGTTCCTTCTCTGTTCATGCTTTGTGACCACGGGTTTAATTTAAATGCGTTCGAAAACTTGTTCGAAAATTAGAAAAATTAAAAACACATACACACACACACAAAAAAAGAAGCAAAACATACCTTGTCGGTTGAATTAAACAAAACTTGTTTAAATGAATCCTTCTCACGTCATACGTTTGTGTGCGTGTGCATATGTAAATACAGCTGAACGGTTTTATACATACATGCGTAAATGTAAATTTAGATGAGTTCCTTTTACATCAGAAACAGCTGTTTAACAAATAGAACATAAATAAAACATCACTACCACCATGGTGAAACATCCCAAGATTTAAAGAAAAGAAAATACGAACAGACAAAGTACATTAAAATTAAACAACGCACTCAATGCACTTGTGTGGCATTGAAACGCACGTGATCAGATTGTTGACCTGGGAAAAAAAATAAATGTAATTTATTCGGACGAAGATGCATTAAATTCTCCATGAGTTTTGAGTTCCCTACGATTTATATAGGACGGGCAATTTCAATTTATCAATTTATCCCTTGTTCTTACTAAATTAGTGCTAAAACGATGTGGGATATTTGAAACATTAAAAAAATGAACTGGAATTAGTTAAATTCTAATTAGCATAACGATGGAATTTTTCTGATAACGACTATTCATCTGCAAATTGTTTTATACATAAAATAGAGTGGGCGTTGCAGAAATACTACCCATACAGAGTGCGACGGGTAAATTGTCGCCATCTTATATTTTTAATTTCACGCATGCGCATGAGCGTTGTTTGTTTTTGATTTTGTCGGCTGCACAGTATAGTAAGGTACGTTAGGCACTGTCTGAAGCATGACGCAATTCACTCCGCCAGAAATTTGGAAATAGCATGATATACTGCATGTCATCCACGCTGGAAGCTCCAGTACGAACATTTCAGAGTGTTTGGGTGTCAATCTGAGGGGAGTGCAGAGTATTTGAAAAGAGTTGGATGAGTCTGATGGTGATTACGAAGGTACGACAGTTGGAAAAACTCATTCTGATCGTTTTCTCCCGAATTTGTTGGTGACGGCTTCAAACTTAACACAGAGTCCCACATCAAGTGCCTTGAGGAAGTCGTGCTGTCCTGGGTCAACAGGATAAATAAAGATCCTATGTCTGTAACTGGCACTCTGCGCCATGCCACACAAGCAGGAGAACCCAGTCATGGCTGCCAGACCGCAGACAATTTCTGCGACCACATCACCCCTTACATCTGGCCACCTAACTCACTGAACTGCAGCACCCTTGATTATTATTTGTGGGACGCAGTTGATCGCGAGACCAACAAAACTCCTTGTAACACCAAAAATGAACGGAAAACAGGGATAATGGCAGCATCCACCAAGTTAAACAAGGAGACCATTAAGGAGAGTTGCTGGAGATTCCGAAGCCGTCTGGAGGCCGTGATTGAAGCCAAAGTTATTGACTAAATTTACTCTTTAATATTTCAAGATATTCTATGTAATTTAGTAAATATATCTGTTAAAATGAGATGTCAGTATTATTTACATTTTTGCGTAATTTAGATGACCTCGCACCTCGTATATATATATATATATATATATATATATATATATATATGTTATGGAGTCCACCCCCTTTTTCATACAAGTGGACTCGACCAGTGTGTACTTGGACTGCTGCCTTTAAATACCCAGAGTCAGTCAGAGACAGAGATTGTGATTGAGTTGTGGGTAGAGTAATAGTGTGAGGTAACCGCTCGTAGAAGTCACAGTTAAAAGCACGTAGACTCTAAGGAAGTCCTACTTCGAGACTGGATTTACCAGACTGTATATTATTATTGCTACTAACCGTGTTTCTGGATCTACTAACCGTATTACCAATTGTATTATTGTGTAAATACATTTATTTGTTATATTTCATTCCTGCGTTTGTCATTCATTGGAGACCGGATTTCATCCCGGAATCCACAACAATATATATATACGGAAATACCTCCCACCTATGCCTAACTCCCTAGATTGCAGGATCCTTAATTATTATATGTGGGCCGCAGTTGAGCGAGAGACCAACAAAACTCCTTGTAACACCAAAGACGCATTGAAGGCAAAGATTATCGAAGCATTTATCACTTTAAACAAGAAGACCATCCAGAAGAGTTGCAGGAGATTCCGATTCTGGAGGCTATTGTTAGAGCCAATGACGATTTTATTGAATCAATTTACTCTTTAGTATTTCCAGATATTTTTGTGTAATTTTGGTAAATGTATGCGATGTCAGTGTTATTTTCATTTCTGCGTCATTTGGACAACAGTTGATCAATCGTACCCTGTATATATATATCTCAGAAAACACCTACATAATGGTACCCTATATATATATATATATATATATATATATATATATATATATATATATATATATATCCCAGAAACACCTACATAAAGGTGAAACATTACCTAGATGAAGAGAATATTTCCACTAATGTTTTGCCACTATTTGGGAGTTATTTCTGCAGCATGCTGTATTAGAGAATTTGCAGAAGAATCACACCCACACGCACATAGATATTTAGTATATTTGGGCAGCAATCTGATTGGTTAAAAACCAGAGAGAATTTTATGCTAAATGTTTTGTTCTTCATTTCAGACTATTTCCTGCTTTTCGGTACAGATTTATGATAAATTGTCCAAAGTCTGAGAGATGTGTAAAAATTAAGAAACTGACGTAGCAGATAAAACGAAATTCTTTGGTAACAGCTTATTCAAACATTGGACATTTTATATATAAATATGTATCTGTTATACCTGACGTACCTATTCTATTATTAATAGACTCTCCCACACATACTAAGTAGTAGTAGTAGTAGCGGTCGCGAGTTGGGGTCAGTGGTGGTGAGCGAGTCAGTCGATATCGGACATTGAAGTATCAAACATCACAACTAGATTGCGGCGTCATTAACTCTTATTTCAAGTTCCTAACGTTTTGTACGTCGAACCTAATTTAGGACGACTTAGTGAAATACAAGCCTCGACTGTGAAAACTACTCTACAACAGTATCAGAAGCTAGGAAAATGTTCCGAAATATGAGAGAAAATAAATTTAAAATCCTGAGCAAAAAAGATAAAACATATATATGTATGTATGTTTGTGTGTGTAAATACTTACAGATTGTAACTGCAGAACAGACAAAATGAATAAAAAGATTTTATTCATTCATATATATATATATATATATATATATATTAATAATGTTTTTATTTTAAAATATTTCTACATCGCGACACGGAAATTTCTGTTTCGGAACTTTAGCTTTGTTCCGATGTTAGGCAAACTTACATAACATCGCTTGATAATGGAACAAATTTAATGTTCCTAAACATAGACATTTCCGTGCCCCCATGTAAAATATTTCAAAATAAAAATATTATTAAAATATTATGTTCTACGTTGTATTGAGCACTTTTTAAAGAGTAGATGCTAAAGAACTGCGGATTCTTAATCTGACTGTTCTTTCTCTATATGTGAATATACATACATACATACACACACACATACGCACACACACATACACACACAACCATACACACAGACACACACATATATATATATATATATGTTTATGCAAGCACACACACATGTATGTATTTCTAAATAAATTTCCGGTGAACAGTGGCCGACCACAACTAAAAGTTTTCCCCACTTCAGTGACTTTGGTTGGTGTTTGTCTGGTACGTAAGCATCAACTACCCTCAAAAAGATCTTTAACCTGCCAAAGGAGTAGATATTTACTCAACCCCCCACGAGGTCTGGTTGTGACACAAGGTCGGTTTAATGTGGGGAGCCCAAGCGCGTGCACCCGGGCAAGAAACAAAAATTCCCCGAGCCCCAGCATCCGTCGGTGCGCTGGCCTTGGTGCGAGCATTAATACCTCCCTCTGGTACAATGGGACGGCGCGGCTTCGGGAAGGTGTTCCCCAGGGCTGGGCACCTCTTCAGTATAATTTTCCTCAGTTGCGACTCTGTCCTTTGACGGAGTCGCCCCTGAGCGCACTCAGCCCAAAGACAGAGACGCAGCTGAGAGATGATAAGTAGATGTGTATCTACTCAAAAAAGTAGGGTACACAACCTGCCAAAGGAGTATAAAATGCCCATTTTCACAAATAACTGTTGCCGACCACCTGAAGATTGCTTGAAAACCAATGTTTACCGGGAAATTATTTAGAAATATTCAGGCTCTGCCAGTTAATAGGCACTGAACCCTTTTTCTATATACCTTTGTGGCATACGGCCTGAGGAGTATTATTCACTACGTTATGTGGGACTTTGAGGGCTCGACATAGTTGAGTACCGTTTCGCTTTTTAGCCTTATGGGCATTTGCCATAATATCGATTACTTTCTCGGTAAGCTTGTCAATTTTTTCGGGTGTTTGTTCTTTTCCTGTTTTTTTCCTAAATAATGGTGACTTTTCCGAATTTTCACCTTGGCCTGATAGGTATTTTGCTCTCTCTCACCCCCTCACCCCTCTCTCTCTCTCTCTCTCTATATATATATATATATATATATATATATATATATAGATAGATATATAAAGAGAGGAGGCAAGGTGGAGTAATGGATAGTGGCTTGGATTGAGGAATCGGAGAGCCGAGTTCAATTCAAATTTCAGTCGAATCCATTACAATCACATTCTAATACCTTTGGGAAAGGTATGAATCTTCTTCTCTCTACAGCTATGACCCGACATATAGCCTTGGAGGGCAACTGGTCTAGAGGAGGGACAACTGTGAATTCAAAACCTGCGGAGAGTCGTTTGTAGCACGTAGTGCACCAGGTCTCTGTATTCGATCCTTCAAAAAGTTTGGATGGTTCTGCACAAAGCCTTCACCACTAAAATCAAATCTCAGGGTTTCGGTTCCTAGGAACAGATCTGCTTGACTCTCATTCGTCGAATTCGACGGGAAAGTCGAGTGTATACACACACACACACACACACACACACACACACACACACACACACACATATATATCGCTACATATATATTACATCGCTACATAAAAGATTTCATGTTTCAATACTATGGTAGTACTTCCTCAGGCGATGGTAGCTAACTTGTGATAAAAATGATTTATTAGGGAAACTTGAAAACAAATCGCTACCTCTTTTCGGAAGTTAAAGTATAGGTATGAGATCAGAATTAAAATATATTTGTCGGTATGCCTCGAATAACCAATTAAAATTCAGATCTAAGCAAAAAATGGAAAAATAAAGGCAGAGGGTGGAGATGGGTGGGATATTTTTCATGTCACGATAAGTTGACGCTTTGGACATGTCTTCCAACGAACCTTGAAAACATGGCAGCGACAAATGTACTATTGATGTATCCAAGTGTAATGTTCTGATTTGTTGAAGTAGATACAAAGTTATCAAAAATAAATCTAATTTTTTTTTTTAAATTCAGGAAGCTTCTTAAAGGGGATAATTGATATAATTAAAAATGTGGAATATTTATATACGATGCTAATAATACTGAATAGACGGCAAAACATGGGGATATTAAAGTTGAATAAATCAAATAAATAAAATATCCATATTGGCTGGATCATTATATACTAAAAAAATAATGGCTATAAAATTATAATACGTAATTATTTATGAACATTTTTTAACTATATTTTAAGTTAAAATATAGACAATTCCGGTATGGCACCTTTAATTCATTTATTTAGTTTGTCAGAGCTTTGTTGCTAGCAAACTTTATAATATGTAATTTTACTTGTAAAGACAGGGAACATAGATCATGTAAAGATTTACAAACTCTATTTTTTTTTTAATAATCTATTTTACCGTAGGGCTTTTGCTAACTTCTTTTAAGTACTAAAATATTTAGAAAAGGACGGCCTATTCCGGTACGCATTGTTGTTGAAAGATATTATATGTTTATGGCACCAAGTATTAAAGGAATTTTTGGTACTGCCGATATAAAATTTTTTAACTGTTGGATTTTCTCTAGATGAAATAGTGCTTATGTAAACAAGGAAATCAGTTTGACTCCTATTTTGTAATGGACAGTCATTAGGATTTCTACAATTACATAAGTTGGTATAATTATTGCTTGATGCTTTGACAAGATGTAACGAATTGTTTTTAGAATTTCCCTAATAAATCATTTTATCACAAGTTATCTACCATCGCCTGAGGAAGTACAATCATAGCATTGAAACATGAAAGCTTTTGTGTAACAATGTAAAATATTTTATCACAATCCATTATAATAAAAAATTACAATAATATTTTGCTCTACTTTATACTGAGTATTTTTTTTAAAAAAGTAAATGCTACGAGCTGTGGATTTTTACTCCATCTGTTCTTGGCCAAGAAGGAACAAACGTTCAAGGGTAATCAATTTCATGCCTTTGAAGCTAAAATTTCCCTGTTATAGAATCTTTTAACGCCTACTCAAGTACGAGTATCCACGAAAAACAACGTTTAAAGTCAACAAATATGTTGGCTTTATATATATATATATATATATATATATATATATATATATATATATACGATGACGACGAATAGAATACAATTCCAACGTTCATAACATTTAATTTTAAATGGGGCCCAATACATAGTAGAGCATTATTATTTATTTTAGGATATTACAAAAAAACATGTAAGGATCGCTACACAATTGCAGTCGTGTTTCAACACATAACAATGTACCCCCTCGGGCATAAAATAATATATATATATATTAAGAAATGGACAAAGTCCGATAATTTATTTATTAAAGACATTATGCCTTACCGATCGGCCACAAAGAAGCGTTCGGTAGACAAGGTCGAATTTGATACGCCAGAGCAGTTATGAATGTACGAGATTCATGGAAGATTGAAGTTTATAAGCTGTAAATTCGACCTTGTCTACCGAACGTTTCTTTAATGGCTGATCAATAAAACACGTCAACGTAAATGACGGTTCCGTATAGGATGCAGGTTCGAATCCTGTCAAAGAACGAATATTTTCTATGAAAATTTCTCGGACATTCAGGCCGGTAAATGTTATTTAATACTGTTTATTATAAACAGAGCATTTACTTAAATACTTGTATCTATAAAAAGAACGTTATATATAATACCAAACTTTTTAAAAAAAATTTTTTGTGTTACATGTAGATAATTATGCGTATATATATATTTAGGTTTTATACTATAATTTTTCTTATATTTATGTTACATATTTATTTATTATTATCGTTCGTATTATGAAATGATGATTACGTGATGATGATAATTCTGTCTAAACAGACGCCATTTTAACCAAACCCATTGTGGGTTTTAATTGACACATTGTTGTATCTTTGATTTAAATTTAACCTTCCTATCTCTTTACCTTTCCATTCTCGCTATATTATCTTTTTTTTTCTTTTCTGTTCTCTCTTCATAATGTAAGTCTTCAAAGAAAACTTTTCTAAGTCTATTTATGTTTGCAATTGTTTCATCTTTTCTTTTGTATTTTCTATTTCTTATTTTTTTTTATCTTCGTATGTCTGTCTGGGATATATTGATTCCATTTCATATAATGTTGTCGGTTTTATAAGATGAATATGCTTATATTCATCGAAATGAATTTATTGCTGACAATGTGTTTTGCCTATATATATATATATATATATATATATATATATATATATATATATATATATATATATATATATATATATATATTGTACCTGACGAGTTGGGTAACCAACGAAAGTTAGGTCACACACCAAACAATAGGTATATGTGCATTTATTAATATATATTTCTTAGCTCTGTTTAATCACATTGTGCACTATTATGTCTACACCTCTTGGCAAAATTTGGTAATTATTTATTTGCTTACCTGTATAGGCACGCCTGCACGAGCGTATACGGTTGCTAATATCTAATTATTTCATTTACCTAACCCTATACCTATACACACACACACACACACACACATATATATATATATATATATATATATATATATATATATATATATATAATATCAAAAATACTTCAACAAACTTTGGGGCGGCTTCATCACGTCAAAATAAGGACAAAAGTCTACAAAAGCTAATGCAAAAATCCTTCATTTTAAGTTAATAAGTTTAAAGTTTACTCTAGGCGCTATGAAATGTACAATCCAAGCGACAATCCAAAATATATTTTTACAAACTTTGGAGGAGGGTTCTTGACACCAAAACAAGGTAAAATGTCCATATAAACATATGTCCCAAAAACTCATAAAAAATTTTCAAAATGTCCTTCGCTTTTTTCTACTCATACATGCACCCGACGGATCATTGACTGGCGGACCCTTTCACATACTCCCAATCGGTGTCGAATTGTTTCGCAGGCCTCCAGCGCACGTTGAAGCGTCTCTGCATTATTAATATCTGCTACATAAACCAATTGTTTTAGGCGACTCCACAGATAAAAATAAGAAAGGATTGATATAGGGGAACTTGCAGGCCATGAAACCGGTCTTTCCCTAGCTATCTATCTTTCATAGTAAATGTCAGCCAGTGCACTGATAACAGTGTAACTAAAATATGCTGGAGCCCCATCACGCCTGCCCCACATTCGTCTTCGTATTAACAGGGGTATATCCTCTATCATGTCTGTATGTGCTTTCGAAATAAAGTCCCTGTAGATTGCTCCTCTAAAACGTACTGAAGGAACATATGGACCTACCAGATAGTTGTTAGACATTTTCATGACGGTCGTCTTCGAGTATAGAATCCAGAGGTTGGCAGTGAATATTTCGGAGACAGTAGAAAAGCGTAGTGCAGGTTCGCAGTGGATATCGTAGCAGAGCGTAGTTCTTCCGTCTGTCATGTTCGCCGGACAAGTTGCCTCTGGTCCTTCCGGGTAGGAAAACAAACATGGCCGCCTTTATACACGACGGATCCAGTGTTCTGCGGCTCCTGATTGGTTAATCTTCTATTGGTAGACTATAAAGGGAATTAAGTCACTTTGACTCGCTCACTAGTTACATATAATATACACAAAAACCCGTAACAATAGTCACCTACAATTCCAACCCACACATTAATCATAAACTGATGCTGGAGCCTATCCTGTATTGTACCATGGGAATTCTGATCTGGCCACAAATGCTTGCTGTGTAAATTTGTTTTTCTATTTCTTCCAAATGTTGTCTGATCCGTAAACAAGACTGAAAAGACAAACAATGGATCGGTAGTTTGTGTAATAAACCACTGGCAAAAGTTCTCCCGTGAGTGATCAGAGGGAGAAAGACCCACCACACGTTGCAAATGATACGGATAAAGGATCTGATCTTGAAGTACCCTCCATACGGTACTATGTGATGTACGATATTCTTGGAACACTTGACGTGTGTCGATAGCCCGTGGAAGGTGTTCTTCGTGGTCAGGCGTACGATTAGATCTCGGCCTTCCTCGATGCATAGTTTGTGGCGCAACGGATCCTGTCTTAGCAACGCCACAATAAACAGCAGCAAATGTCGAATGACTCGGCTGCCTTCAGTCTGCAAACACAATCTGATGCCGCAGTGCAGTTTCGCGTCCATTACCATTCGCGTGGCCGTATGTAAAAATCATATCTGCCTATTCACAATATGAATATCCTGCCATTGTTAAACGGAACACTTCGTCGTCAACTCACTATTACACATATTAAGCGTTGAAGAAAGACTAACCACAAACGTAAACGAGTGACACATGTAACCTAGGCTACATGGCGATATAGTGTCATCTACGGTAAACTTTAAACTTAAAAGCTCAAAAACGAAGGATTTGCGGACGTATGCTTATATAGAATTTGTCCTTGTTTTGCTGTGAGAAGCCTTCTTTCAAAGTTTGTAATACTATTTTTGATACACCCAGTATATATATATATATATATATATATATATATATATATATATATATATATATATATATACATTTCTTTGAATACGACAGACAGGGTGCATTTATTTAGTTTTTTATACAATTTCTCATGCGATCTAATAATTCTTTTCTTTTGGGACGATAAATTATATAAAAACTGTCCAAATGTTCTTTTTATCCGAGCGCTTTCGGCTATACATTTAGCCATGTACAAGGATTAAATATTTTAGCTGTTAAATAAGAAATACTTTGTTGTATGTATGTTTCATAAAATGTTTTCATTTTTCAAATCACGGTCAAGATATTGTGTCCATGTTCAAAGTTATTATTATTCTTATTTAACAGTTAAAATATTTAATCCTTGAAAATGGCTAAATGTATAGCCTTAAACATTCGGACAGTTTTTATAAAATTTATCATCCGTAAAGAAAAAAAAATTATTACATCGCATGAGAAATTGTATAAAAAACTAAATAAAGCACTTGTCTGTCGTATTCAATGAAATGTGCATGAAAAAGATTTCTTCCTAAATACACACACACACACACACACACACACACACACACACATATATATATATATATATATATATATATATATATATATATATATATATATACTAGCAGTAGAGCCCAGCGTTGCCTGGTATGTAACAATAAGAGATAGATCAAGTATCGACCATCATGAAGACGGAAAAATAAAATTGACAAAGATTATTGTTTAAGGTTGACGGACACGCATGTCTTAATTATTATTATTTTTTTTTTTTTTTGTCTTTTGGGGTTTTTTTACAAATTGGTCAAACCCAAACTCAAACAAGAACATTGTTTTCAATCGTTATGAGTCTATCGATTGAATAGAATTTTATTATAAACAATTGTCTTGTAAATGGAATTTTAAAGCATTCTGAATGTAAAAATAAAGCAAAAGTGTGTAAGACAATAAAAACACTACCTGCCAAAAAAAAAAGTGAAGTTTTGTTGAAATCGGTTGAAAAATGTAGGAAATCCGATCCCATATATAAACGAACACACACACACACACACACACACACACACACACACACACAACCCTGGGTTTTAATAAGTATAACTCGATATGAGTTGTCCCCCTTTCATTCTGGCGACAGAATCGTGTTTTATCGTGTTTTCAAATTAATTTCGTGCAAAAACAATTGTTTTTTTCCAATTTTTGACGCTGTCAGAACCACCGCAAGGTAATTTTACGCAGTCCTGTGAAGTTTTGTTGAAATCGGTTGAAAAATGTAGGAAATCCGATCCAATATATAAACGTACAGACACACACACACACACACACACACACACACACACACACACACACACACAATCTGCATTTTATAATAAGTAAGATATATGTGTGTGTGTGTGTGTGTATGTGACTGCGCGCAGTTTTCACATGTATAGTAATTTCCTAAGCGTAGCTCAGATGTGGCACAAGGCCAAAAGTATGGGGCACCCAGTGAGGGTCGAACTCGCTACTCATTCGTAATTGTTCAAGCGAGACAAGCATTACATTACCACGAGGTGTCCAGTTTGTATGTTCTTTATATTTCAGAAAAAATATTATGATTGAAAATTCCTGAGAAGAGTCTGTACATCACCAGAGATAGAAAAGCTACCAATGGGTCTATCAAGTTAGGAACAAGCCTACGCCCCTGTTGCACTCACATAGAGATAAAAAAGTAGAAATTACTGTTAAATTTTAAAATGTTCCGTGTTTTCAAACATCAACCTATTTTTCTAACATTTCCTATGGCGAGTTGGTTATTTTTTTTTTTACTAACCCACTGTAAATGTGCATGTTCATTCTTACAGAACTCGTGTTTTCTTATGTAACATCGCATTTATTTATTTATTTTTTTTTTTGCCTTATTCCGGATTACTTTATTTATTTCTTTTTAAAAGCTAATTAAGGAAGCCACTGTAAGTAAGTTTCCGAGTCAAGATCACCCCGAGGCCGAGTTCTCGACTAAAAAAGAAAGCAACCGATGAACACACATCCCCAACCAATGCGCCTGTCTCCTTATTGACAATACTAAGGCAGCGCCTATGGGTAACTATTTAAAGCTGAAGGAAATTGAGTTAAGACGTATATTTCAACAATAACACAAATGAGGAAAGAAATACAGAGAACGGAGAGGCAATGGGGAAAGAAAAACGTAAAATATAATAAACGTAAAAAATACAATACATAGAAGCGCGTGACAACCGCATTTCTGGTCTTTGGGCAAAAAACACTCAAACATTGTAGGATTTTTCACCTTTTTCGAAACGATAGCGCCGTCTGTTGACAGCCCCCCGTGATCAGTTCTTAAATCCAGATAAAAGGTAAAATTTCAGTTCCAAGAATACCAGTGGGATTAGTACTACGCAGTTATTCCCCCTTTGCTGGGAATTTAAACAATATTGAATATTATTATTTTATTTTTGCCACATCTTGTTATCAAACTGAACGTTAGAACTCAATTTTCGTGGACTTACGATCATATCCTTTTGAAACACCACCTCTCGTACTATCACCCAAGTTAAGCAACGTCGAGCCTGGTCAGTACCTAGACAGCTTGGGAATACCAGGTGGTGTAAGTTTGGATGTGCGGATGGTGTAACGGATAATGTCTCAGAATTAGACCTCAGAGAGACGCGTTCCAATACTAGTTGTGTACTTTAAGTTCTCTTACGTGCAAATAACCTTGGGAAATGTATAAATTACCTCTTTCTCTTAGCTATTGGTTAATAAGTAGGATGGGTATCAGTAAATTATTATTACCTCCCAAAACATTCTGGTGATTTAAAACTATTTTCTGGCTTCAAATAGCCTGCAAAAGGTTGATAAGGCATAAAAAAAGAAATCAATTACTTTTCGTGTGTTTGTGCGCATGGGTGTATGCATGCACCTAAATAAGAATGTTTTTTATTATGTCATCTGACCAGTGTGATGGTGATTATCACATAGGGAGGTTGATAAGATAAGCCTCTGTATATTTCGATAGATCAACCTAACAAGGTACATGCGCGCGCGTGTGTCTGATAGAAAGAGAAAGTAGGGTATTTATCATAGGCACGAAGAGAGATAAATCTATTGATAAATTTCACACTTGGAAAGCGATATCTTAAGAGTCACTCGGAACACACACAAACACACACACGAAAATACTTACTCAATTTTATTTCCCGATGTTTGTTTTGCTTTATTGCAGCTGTACCGATTCGTGTATTGAAACAAATAATATTTCGGTTGACATAGAGAATAAACGATTGCTATTTTTTTCTCTATACGACAAGTTCGCGTTATTATTACAATGCGAATAATAAAAAAAAATACATCCACGGTTCACAGTGTTCACACCCATATTACTTTCGTCAGCTTTCTAAGAGTTACACCATGAATTTTTTTTACACAACATTTGTAAGATATATCTCAGCGACTTACCGACTAAGGAGGTACCTAATGTACTTTCAGGCTTTCGACACATAATTTGATTCCGCAGCAAAAGAGCAATAGTCGGCAGATAGTTTTAGTTATTGCCTCATCACGACTATTTCCATGGATTCCGTTGCTCTAAAACTTTTATAATTATATAGCTTTACCTGGGAAAGGAGAGGACAATCGACAGCGATTTCTGTTTATGTACAACAACGGGGAACAGCAACTATGAAAAAATAGAGTGAAAAGTTTTTAAAAAAATATTTGATTTGATCCCACTGCGCCAATTAAATTGCCAGCAGACTTTGGAAGCGCCTGTATATACATTGTTGCAATGGTGTCTTTCTTTTTATTCATTCATTCTTTCTTTTTCTTTTTTTATCTTTCTTTTTCTTTTTTCTTTTATTTTTTTCATTTAATTTCTTTCTTTTACATTTTATTCTTTTTTCTTTCCTCTTTTTTTTGTTTCTTTTTTCTTTTTTTTCTTTTGACTTTCCTCTTTCTTTTTTTATTTTTTTCTTTCCTTCTTTTCTTTTTTCTTTTCTTTTTTTTTACTTTCCTCTTTCTTTCTTTTTATTTTTCTTTCCTTCTTTTTCTTTTCTCTTTTTCTTTCTTTTTACTTTCCTCTTTCTTTTTTTATTTTTCTTTCCTTCTTTTTCTTTTCTCTTTTTCTTTCTTTTTACTTTCCTCTTTCTTTCTTTTTTATTTTTCTTTCCTTCTTTTTCTTTTCTCTTTTTCTTTCTTTTTACTTTCCTCTTTCTTTCTTTTTTATTTTTCTTTCCTTCTTTTTCTTTTCTCTTTTTCTTTCTTTTTACTTTTCTTTTCTACTTTTCCTTTCCTTTTTTCTTTCTTTCTTTCTTTCTTTCTTTCTTTCTTTCTTTCTTGCTTTCTCTTTTTCATGTTTTCTTTCCTTTTTTTATTTCATTCTCTCTTAGTTTTGTACTTCTTTTTTTCTTTTCTTTCTTTTTATTCTCGTTCTTTCCTTTGTTTTTCCTTTCCTTCTATTTTCTTCCGTTCTTTGTTTCTTTCACACACTCACATATAGATACATTGAAAAGAAGAAAAAAAACATAGTTGTTGTCTCACCCTAGGCCAACAAGAAACAGACTGACAGACTGGCTTTGCTCAACACGACACGATAGATCAACAGTCAGCACAATGATCTCCAGGGATCCTGTTACCCTGAACCTTGACACAGACTTACATTGACTCGGAAAGGAGCAGGCGATAATTAGATAATGATATCTTTTTTACAAAAAGAAAAAAAAAAGCTAACAAAACAGCAGTCATGAAAACATAATGGGAAGAATATGGAAATATCTAAACTGGAGTCACACAATTCTCACTTTCCAGCCTTGATAGAATTTAAAACGGTTTACATGGTCTTGTGCGTGTGTGTGGGGGGGACTTATTCTCAACTCTGCAACCATTTCTTCACAGATACAACGTTGCAAGGCTGTCGCTATTCCATCTCTGTTTCTATGACAAATGTTCCATCACTTCATACCATTACCAATTGGACACGCCATGTTACTTCCACAGACTCGAACCACTCACATTACCCCCGATAGAGAACGTTGACATTCAGACATATTTTTCCCAAGAACTTAAGTAGCTTTGTCAAATCGAGATTCTTATATGGCGTCAAACATACTTAGAATTGTCTCAAATATCATTTGTATTCAACCTTCCGTTTTCTAACATCAAAGTTTAAAAATGGCTTCAAACGAATAAATCCTACAAATGCTAAAAAAGACAATCCTTCGTCCGAACCTGTAGACTGGCGCTCCATATTCACATCGAGCTATACCAAATAGCACCCCCCCTACCAAAAAAAACAAACAAACAAAAAAACAAAAACAAACAAACAAATCACTTGAAGACTTCCAAAAGCAGCAAAAATGTATCGAATGGAAATAAAAGATCAAATATTGACATAATCAAAAACAAAGCGAAAGACAATATTTCGAAGAGACACCGTTCAATATTAAAGAGATCTTTTTAAATTTACAAAACATACCGATGAGTTTAATCTGAACTTATTTTAAAGGGGTAAAATTAATACAAATTTAATCTACTCTGATAAATAAGTAATCTGCAAAGAAAGAAAAAAACATAGAAATATAAAAAAAATAATGGCCATTTTACTGTAAGTATTAAAAAAAAAACTTGAAATGAACATGTAAAAAATGCGACAGGACTTTCATTTCAACAATATATATGTCAAGAAAGTGCCTAAGTCGCTAGTTCAGCCAAAGTAAATTTACGTCCAGGTTCTTACAACGTATCACTATTCTTGGCAAATTTTCTGTTATCACAATTCCAACATCTGGATATTTTTTATTGTTCCTCGATTTAAGCTTTCGACTCATATGAGCCATCATCAGAGTGGTTATATGGGCATTACAACAGAGATATTCACCATCAAAGATGGCATCCTGTTATGTTTACAAAGAAGTTTGCTATGCGAAGATAACGGTCGCGGAATAGCACGCGGAAAAAAATTAACCCTAGAAAAAAGTCCTAAATCCTTTTTTTTAAAATTCTCTTCTCGTTGAGAAAGTACACAGGCGCGTCTGAAAATCCCAATTTTTAAAATCTTTCTGGTCATGCTTCCATTTGGGCAAAAGGCCTACTAATATATAATAAATATTATTAGTCTTATCAAAATTATTGTTTTGTTTTGTTTTTATCTCACAAATCTCCGACACACACACACACACACACATATATATATATATATATATATATATGTGTGTGTGTGTGTGTGTGTGTGTGTGTGTGTGTGTGTGTGAGAAAATATATAGAAAATAGGAAGGAACTGGTTAGGTAAATAATCCAAAGTTCCTTAGTATTTTATTGCTCGATACAAAAGTAGAGCATAAATATAATTATTTTTAAATAAATAATTATATATATATATAGTGGATACCCATATTTAGTTTATTTTTAAACAATATTTTATTTTCGTTTACCCTCCCGAATATTCGAAAATTCTTATTAAAGTAAAATCCTTCCTTTGACATCACTCGAACCTGCGTCCCCCTCGGCAGGAGAAACCGCCGTTAGATCCGACGTGCTTTTAACCGAATATCGACGGTAACCTTCAGGCAATTTCGAACTGAAACGTTTATTCAAACTAAGATCTCGATGTAACGTTCTCATCCCGCTGTCTATCTCTTCGGATATCTTGTCTCGTTCTTTTTTACCAGTGCTCAATTTTGACACACCCTTTTGATAATGAGCCCGAGAGACGGTGTACTACCCAGCCCAGAGATTGATCTAGCGGATTAAAGTGTTGGTTGTTGAATTTGGCAACAAGGTAATTGTATGTTCAATCCCTGGTTCAGACAGTGTGAAGTTGTGGTCAGTGGTGACGGGGAGCGCAATAACTGATCCGTACTAGATAAGAAATCGAGGAGACAACCCTTGTACCATAGTGGAACGAGAACAGTCTATTCCTATAAATTAAATAAAGAGATCCGTTCAAAATTGCTTGGAGGCTACCTGGATCGACAGACACCTGAAGAAAGCCCGAGGGCACAACAATCGAAACGTTGTGATAATAACAATAAAAATAAGGTCATTAGTCGGCATGTAAATGATGCAAATAATTACAACTCCTAATCATAGTAATTCAGACAAAAACTTCTAACATTGTGTTCTCATTAGCTAAACCTATTAAATATCCGCACACGGTTCAGAATAACAGCGAGCAAGCTCGGCGCCTTGATTACTACATGTAAATTTAAAAGTAACTTTATTTCCATTGATTTGATTATGATGCAGCGTGCGAAACGACGACTCTTGCGCAAAAATTATTTCGTTGACTTCTCCGGCAAAAATCGTTCATCCGAAAAGACATTCGAACCACGAGAAAATGTTAGGAATCAGTACAGATCGAACTCACAACTGTCATACAAAACCAAATCATTAACCTACCGGATGTAACAGCAAAATTGTCCAAATCGTGTAACAGCAAAATTGTCCAAATTATGTAACAGCAAAATTGTCCAATTGTTAGATTAAGATTTGAACCGTTGTATCTTAGGAATGATTAAAGATATCTTACTGGTATCCTCCAAGGTTTTTTTTTTTTTTTTTTTTTTTAACACTATTGACTCTAATTTGAGCAATAAGAATATGTAATTACTCTCTAAGCTTAACAGAGGTATCGTGAAAAACTCGATCATAAACGAAAAATAACATGTTCATCATTAATTAATCATAGGTAAGGATCAGAAGCTCATGAGTTATTGAAATACAGTCCATATATATATATATATATATATATATATATATATATATATTATTTATTCCAGGATCATTTTCCAAGAGGATCTTCTCCTCTCTAACCTTCTAACTTTCTGTCCTGGAGTAGCAAGGTGTCTGACATGTTTCACGTACGATTTCATTTTCAAGTCTTTTTTCACTGCTCTTTAGACTGTCATAGCTGAAACTCCTCTCTCACGTGCCAAACGTGTTATGAATTGAGTTGAATCTTTTCTAATTGATCATTTTAGCTCCAAGTTGAAATGATGATCTCACTTCCTGTTGTGACTTCCTGATTCAGTTTTTCTCTCTACCATTCAATCCTTTTTAAACTTATTCATCGTTCTCTTGATGGTTATTGAATGGATTTTGAAGATGGAAGCCAGAGTATGAATGTTGGTAGAAGCTATGCGACGATAACAGTGTACATAATACATCATCTCAGAAATATAGACAGATACTGATAAGCCCCTGCTGATATATGGCAGCATCATTTTCTTTTAGGACTGATCTGGTACTTACTGGAGCGGTACAGGGAACCGGCCATTTTTCAGCATCTTTAGCGATGGATCGTATGTACGAGTTCCACTTGCGGTCTGGATTGATATTACCATTACCGTAATCGTTTCTTAGATTAACTTATTAACCACGTTTTGATGAGCGTACGACGCAAGGCTTCTGTTGTCGGATCACCAGAGAGAATCGAACTCGGCACGAGGAAATGAACCTTGAGACAGTTTTGTTAACTATTACTCGGCTCTAGGTGCCCAGGTATAGCTTTGTGCATAAGTGTTTGCAAACAGGTCAGTCGAAGGCGAAGTTTCTTTTATTACCGATGGAGAATATTTGTACGCATGCGCACAACTTGAGGCTCATCGATAGGATATTATTAAGTAAAATCGCAGAAGATATTGCCTTCAGGCCGTAATCGTTTCTTAGATTAACTTATTAACCACGCTGTTGTGACTTCCTGATTCAGTTTTTCTCTCTACCATTCAATCCTTTTTAAACTTATTCATCGTTCTCTTGATGGTTATTGAATGGATTTTGAAGATGGAAGCCAGAGTATGAATGTTGGTAGCATTACTGAAGGCTTGAATGATTTTTTCCTCTCACCATTGCTCAGTTGGGAAGACAGTAGGTCTGAGACAAAACAATTTTAACCTGCTTTCATTTTAGTTGAATAACCCAAAGGATTTTTCAGTGATTCTTACGGCAAATGATGTCAAGATGGCTAAACGTCTTATCTAAAACCCTGGAAAAAAATAAACTCAATTAGTTCAGTGGTATCTTAGATTAAACATTTTTTTGGGGGGTGGATACTTATGCTGTTACACGATTTGGATAATTTTGCTGTTACACTCGGTAAAACTCTGAGTCAGGTTCTTAAAAAGCCTCGTCTGATTGAAACTTTCATATGAATGTAATTCATGTCGTCAAATTCGTCCCCAAGTCCCTGAAATATGAGTTGTATACAGATCAATTCTTAATCAAGCGAATAAAGCTTGAATGTCTTAGCGAGGTCCATCCTGATTCGAACCTTGTAGAATGGCGTTACATAATCACAAACAAAAAAAAATGTGCCTATTAACAGAAGTCATATCACTGCAACAACTGCAACAACTAAAATGAATATCGCATGTCACTCGAAGAGAAAATAATGACATAATCGAGATGTTGATCTTCCACACTACTTCAAACAAAAGGCAAGGAAGGAAACCGCCATAAATACTATAAATAACAGTAACAACTACTGAACTTTAAAAACTTCTTTTCCCAAAGAATTACTTTAAGGGAAATATTTAATAAATTTGAAGCGAAATTAGTACTGGCTGCTCGGTTAGTAAATGTCAAATGTTTCCTTATAAAGAAGTGGCTAATTTGTTCTGTTTTTGTTTTTTTTATAGTGATTTTCATCCTGTATAAGGGCCGCGTGCCACTCCAGGTAGAGGATAAAGAGTAAGAAGCGCAATTTATGCGGGTATCTGAGGAGGATAATAGTTAATCCTAAATTTCTACAGGTTAAGATTGTAGTGATCGGAAAAATATTCTTTTAGGAATCAGTTCCACAGAACAGCGGTTCGCAAGAAAAAGCTGCTTGAACGGAACTTGTATATCACCGATGGAATACGAAGGTAGTTTTGAAACAATGCGCGTAGCATGGTGGCTCATAGTCGTGAAGGTTAGAAATGGTGGACCAAAAAAGTGTAGTTCGTCTGAGCACTTTCAATAGAAATAGCGATAGAGTAGTCAGAGGGTTGCGACGTTTCGTATGTGATAAAGAGGTCGTAGGGTGGAAAATAACTTCTCACCCACAAGTTCGCTGAGACGCCTTTGGATACCGTCGAAGCTTGAAAGTGGAGACTGATAAGCCCCTATTTACATTATTCGGATTATTGTCCTCATCTTCGTCGCCATATTTATTACAACGTTTTGGCCGTTGTACGCTCCGGCCTTCTTCATGTGGATGGAATGTCGAGCTAAAGCCTTTATTTCGCTCACTGGGGTAGACTGTTCTAGTTCCACGTGCCATGTTTAATGGATATCAGTTGTCAGTTATCTCCTGTTAATTTCCCTCTCCAAGTTCTCCACTGACGAATAATGACCTTATTTTTATTGTTATTATCACAACGTTTCGATTTTTGTGCCCTCGGGCCTTCTTCAGGTGTCTCACGATCCAGGTAACCTCTAGACAATTTTGAACGGATCCCTTTATTTAATTCATAGGAGTAGACTGTTCTCGTTCCACCATGGCGCAAGGGTTGTCTCCTCGATTTCTTATCTAGTACTACTCAGTTATTGCGCTTCCTGTCTACACTGACCCCAAGTTCACACAGTCTACCCCAGTGAGCAAAATAAAGGCTTCAGTTCGACATTGCAACCACCTAAAGAAGGCCGGAGCGCACAACGGCCGAAACGTTGTAATAAATATGGTGACAAAGATGAGGACAATAGTCCGAATAATTTAAATAGTGTACATAATACCTCATCTCAGAAATATAGACAGATACTGAAGGGCCGAAACGTTGTAATAAATATGGCGACAAAGATGAGGACAATAGTCCGAATAATTTAAATAGTGTACATAATACCTCATCTCAGAAATATTGACAGATACTGATAAGCTCCTGTTGATATATGGCAGCAGTATTTTCTTTTTAGGACTGATCTGGCACTTACTGGAGCGGCTATTTTTTCAGCATCTTTAGCGATGGATCGTATGTACGAGTTCCACTTGAGGTCTGGATTGATATTCCCATTACCGTAATCGTTTCTTAGATTAACTTATTAACCACGTTTTGATGAGCGTACGACGCAAGGCTTCTGTTGTCGGGTCACCAGAGAGAATCGAACTCGGCACGAGGAAATGAACCTTGAGACAGTTTTGTTAACTATTACTCGGCTCTAGGTGCCCAGGTATAGCTTTGTGCATAAGTGTTTGCAAACAGGTCAGTCGAAGGCGAAGTTTCTTTTATCACCGATGGAGAATATTTGTACGCATGCGCACAACTTGAGGCACATCGATAGGATATTATTAAGTAAAAGCGCAGAAGATATTGCCTTCAGGCCGGTAAACGTTTCCTGGATGGGATGAAATATGCATTTTCGTTGGCACAATATTCGCACAGCTCTATTATCACATTTGCTTTCATCGACTCGCGATGCTTTCACTCAAATTCTCTTTTGGCCTCTCTTTCACTCTTATGATCTCTCTCTCACAATCTCTCTTTCTTTCACTTTCTCTTTGTCTCTCTTATTCTTTCACTCTGTTACCCTTTCCTTTTCTATCATATTCATTTTCAGTAATTCATTGTCTCCTCACCTGCACCACGTCTACTTTTCTTAATTCTCGTCTGCATGTTCCTTTAATTTGGGGGCAATCAATTCTCACCTTCTTTATCTTTCATTTTTTTCTCTCTCTCTCTTTCTCTCTCTCTTTTCTTGCTTACTCTTTCTCTCTCACTTCCTTTTCTTTTGCTTTCTCTTTCTCTTTTATTCTCTCCCTTTCACTCGTTCTCTCTTTCTTCCTCTCTCTTTTACTTCCTCTCTCTTGTTATTAACATTTCCGTCGCTCCTTATTCGACATCTTCTCACTCTTCCTTTCTTTCTCACCCTCTTTCACATTCTTTGTCACTCCCTTTCTCGATGTCTCTCTTTACTTCTTTTACTCTTCTCTGTTTCATATCTTAATCTCATTTAATAGTCACTTCTCGCTTCCCCTTTTAAACTATTTGTCACTGCCATCTTCCCGCTAATTCTCTTTCTTTCTTTCTTTCTTTCTTTCTTTCTTTCTTTCTTTCTTTCTTTCTTTTCTCATTCTCCTACTTACTCTTCGTTTTCTTTTTTTATTGCGCACACTCTCTTTCTCCCTTTTCCTTTTATTAATTTTTTCTTCCTTTTTATTCTTGTTCTCCTTCTCTGTTACTCATATATTTTATATCAGTCAGCCATTTACTTCCTTTTCACTTTGTCTTTATATATATATATATATATATATATATATATATATATATATATATATATATATATATATATATATATATGGATAGATTGATAAATCCAGGAAGTGGAATTAATAAATATTAATCACGTTAAATATCTCGGTGTGCAGATCAAGAGGAAAGGAAATTGATCATTTTTTTTAAGCATTTCACCCCATGCAAGGCGGGAGAGCCACTAACACGCAAGGGGTTACAGAAAGTGGGAGCAAGAGTAAAGAGGCGTGAAAGAGGAAAGGAGGAAGAGAAGGAAGGGGAATAGATCAAGGCATCTGAAGATGTTGATTGACATCGCATTTGAATAGTTGGAAATTATAACTATCAAGAAAGCAAATAAGAGGAAGGGAGTTACACAGACGAGAAGTGCATGATATGAAGATATTGGAGTAGAAGAGACGGTTGAATTTAACCGTTTCGACGGTGCAAGTGTGGAACTGAGTTGCCAGCCTAGTAGCACGTTTAAATTCATGCAGTTTGGGAACTAGTGAAAATAGCTCGTCGGAGAAGCTACCGTGGAAGTATTTGTAGAAAAGACAGAGGGAAGCGACGACACGTCTGTGAGAGAGCGACTGTAAACAAGATGCCAGATCAGGGCCAATCACATTGCATATCTGGATTTTTGTCGAGGTCCGCAAGACGAACAGCGAGGGATTCAGACCATATATGGCAGCAATATTCTATGCAAGGGCGAATGGTTGATTTCTAGATTTGAAGGATGAACTCGGGCGAGAAAAAGTTTCTGACGCGACACAGAGAGCCAACTAGAATAGAATAGGCAGTGCTAGGCATAGTTTCCCCCACCACCGCAAGATGTTACAAAACCAAAACGTGAAGTCATGTCCTTAAATAACCTCGTCAGATCGAACCTTTGATAAATATATAAAATGTCGGTTATATAAAATTGCATTCTCAGATCGATGGTTAAAATAGCATTGAGCGAGTGAAACGTATTTGCCTCAGCGATGATTATTTCTCATCAAGCCATGTGGACTTCAAATTGGTTCTAGGCGAGTGAAATCTGAGGGTCTTGGCAAAGATTCTCCTTTTTTGAACATTGTGGACTGGTGCTACAGAATCGCAAACCAAGAACTGTACCAAATTATAGAAACCATTTCTATTGTGGACTACTAACAGCAACTAAAATGGATAACACATGTAAATCGAACAGAGAATGAAGCCATAATCAAGAAGTTGACGCTCTATGCTACCTCAAACAAATGGTTGGGAAGGAAACTCTCATCAATACTGGAAAGAGGGATAACAGTTACTGGACTTGAGAAACAGATTTTTCTGAGAAATTGATAAAGTTTTTTAGAAAATTCTACAGACAGCAACAATAACTGCTTAATGATCGATGAATGCCATGTATTTCCTTATAAGGCAACAGTTAATATATATATATATATATATATATATATATATATATATGTGTGTGTGTGTGTGTGTGTGTGTGTGTGTGTGTGTGTGTGTGTGTGTGAAAAGTGTGTGTGTATAAATATCGATATATATATATATAATTATTTATATATTATATGCCCGGTACTTATTAGAAAGCGCTCAATATCAGCGATAGAGCTAACATAGATAGATAGATAGATAGATAGATAGATAGATAGATAGATGATAGATAGATTTTTAAACAGACGATCGCAAAAGCGTGAAACCTAGGGTGATAAACTCACATCAATCCAACCATATATATATATATATATATATATATATATATATATATATATATATATATATATATATATAATCCTCAGGTCACGACTCATAGCCTGAGGATTGCATCTAGCATGAAACAGACTGTCGCCTCTAAGTATATATATATATATATATATATATATGTTTGTGTGTTTACGTGTGTGTCTATTTTTCAAATGTCATCGGAAATTAATTTTATTTTCCGTCGAAGCTGCCTCCTTCATAACAAACTAGCATAAAGCATAACGATCTGAATGCTACTACGATAATGAGCTACAATAATCATATGACAGAAAAACTCGTCAAAATGAATACTATCAATTCATCATTTCAGAACTTTGGACATCGTAAAAGTATTACGCCTATAGTGTTGCTGGTGTACCTTTATTATCGATGTAACTTTAGTATTTGGGCATTGTATGATTATTGATAATTGTGAGTATTACTACGAATCATTATTATGACTATAATAAAGCAAATATAATAATTCCTATATCATTTCTATGATGCCAATTATAAAGCTTGTTATTATGAATAATTATGACTATTACATATTAATATCATATCGATGCATTATTTAGATATCGTATGACTATTACGCCTGTTACACTTATTAGTTGTCGGAAAAACTAGTAGAAAATGCTATCAATTCTTTGTCTCAGAAATTTGGACATCGTCTACCTATTACACCTAGAAAGACTAGTCAAAAATCAAAGATGTCATGGGCTGAAGCTCGCATTAGGCGTGAAACTGAGGGTCACTAGGCAGTGTAAATTTGTATGTTGACACTGCCTTCATATATATCTATATAATCGGACACTGAGATCAAACCCAAGCAGCGATGATCTGTTTCATGCTTGGACGCAATATTCAAGCCATATGTGTTGTGTTATGGTTGAACTATCTGTATATGTTTGTCAATGGTTCATTATGGGTAGCAAGGTATATTGTATTATTCTAACGGTTATTTTGTAGGCGTAACGGTTATGTTTTTGAATATTCTAGTGGTTATTGAGTAGGAATAATTGTAAATCCGAATATGGTTATTTGTAGATATTTGATAGCGTTGTTTCTTAACTATTTCATGTTGATTATTATTATTATTATTATTATTATTATTATTATTATTATTATTATTTTCTTTGATTTCTGGCGTTTACACATTTCTTTCCGGGTCCCGCCCAGGGACCTAAGGTTAGAAATGGCATCATGACACTTTCCACTGACAATATATACATATATATATATATATATATATATATATATATATATTACATAGATAAAGCACTTCGTAAAGTGTGGGCTGTACTTGTCAGAACAATTTTTTGTATCTCCTTGAGGCATGAACTTCCAGGAATCCCTTCAATTAGTCTACTGCAATCTTTTCCAACCAGTCCTAGGGCTCCAACTACAACAGGGATTGTTGATGTTCCCATATGCCACATTTTCGAGATTTCTATTTCAAGGTCCTTGTATTTTGACAGCTTTTTGAATATCTTCAAAGATACATTGCAGTCAGCAGGGACTGCCATATCAATAAGGAGGCACCGTTTATTATTATTATTATTATTATTATTATTTATGTTTATGTGTGCGCTTGTACATTGTTAATTTGTTTATTTACTTAATGTGTTTATTTATATTTTTGTCTATATTACTTTTTTATTTATTTAGCATTTTATTTTTGCATAGGCTCTATCCCATATACGGAGCACTTCTATACATAAATATAGCATACTTTATAACTATATTTTTATCTTACAGATAGATAGATAAATAGATAGATTAAAGGACGCAATTTGATAGAGACAGCGACATAGAGAAAGAGGAACAGAATTAGACAGCGAAAAGAACGAGATATGAACATTATATATATATATATATATATATAGAGAGAGAGAGAGAGAGATAGATAGATAGATAGATAGATAGAGAGAGAGAGAGAGAGAGAGAGAGAGAGAGAGATAGATAGATAGCGATAGAATAACCGGTCAGTTTTTTTCGTGATTTTTCTGTCTTCCTTTTACCTTTTACTTTATATTGTTTTTTTTTATATTGAGAGAGATAAACAGAATGAAAAATGAACAGATACATAGGCAAAGGGACGAACATAGATAGATAGATAGATAGATAGATAGATAGATAGATAGATAGATAGATTTAAACAGATTGGAATAGATAGATAGATAGATAGATAGATAGATACCGAATATGAACAAATCATGAAGTAATGGTTTTGCGAAATTCTAGTTGAGATCGATAACAGGGACTTTTATTCAATATTTCTCAGCAATTTTTGTAAGCGGCATTTCTGGAGAGGACATTTTAAATTTGATTTACTGCCATAGATAGATATGCGTTTAGACAACAAGAATTCAGTTCTCTCTCTCTCTCTCTCTCTCTCTCTCTATCTCTTCTCTCTCTTACTTTCTCTCTCTCTCTCTCTCTCTTACTTTCTGTCTCTCTATCTCTCTCTCTTACTTTCTGTCTCTCTATCTCTCTCTCTCTCTCTCTCTCTCTCCCCCTCTTCTTCATTCTATATCGTATACAGTCTCCTTTACTTTCTTTTGTATATTCACTAATATAAACATTTCACTCTCGTCTCAAATCATGCGCCATTTCTCTCACAACCCGACCCACTACGTCATTCCTGGCTCATGGACTTACTTACTCTCCATATACTAAGAATGTTATCCCCGACAATTAGGAGAGATTTTTGAACTGTTATTATGTCAAGCATGGTCGTCGTGTAATATGAGCAAAATTACATGCCTCTATTTTATTCAGTGATAGGTAAATGTAGATACCGTCGCAATCTTATTAATTGTCAAATGTTTTGGTGTGTAAAGCAACATAATGCGGTTATCCTCAGAGTGGACACGTAAAGTACGATTAATGGCTTTGGAAAATAAAATAAACATCATGTCAATCAATT
Organism: Acanthosepion pharaonis; assembly: GCA_903632075.3. Classification (NCBI taxonomy): domain Eukaryota; kingdom Metazoa; phylum Mollusca; class Cephalopoda; order Sepiida; family Sepiidae; genus Acanthosepion; species Acanthosepion pharaonis. The sequence continues at coordinate 382,526 of CAHIKZ030000031.1, read as the reverse complement.
CGAATCGAGATCAAAGCTAAGATCACGTGTCTTTTTTTTTTCTTAAGTTTTCAGCTGAAAAATGGCCGTCTTTAATTTTTGACTAGGTTTTCATTTATCCTTTGTTGCTAGATTATACCTCGGCGTAACCATCATCATCATCATCATCAACAACAACAACAACAGCAACAACAATAACAGAAGCAGTCCCTAGACTCAGTATGGTTGTAAGGTCATCGCCGCTCGGATGAGCACCTGACGAGTTCCCACCACATTGTCTTGATTGAAAGCCGGAGAGCTAGTCGTTCGTGCGAAGCGTGTCTTAGGCAAGTCGACCTGAAGGAGCTTGCCCTTCTCTAGATCAAGCCATAGCCGATATCCCCCCGTTTGTTGGGTCTTCTTGATCACGGATAAACGGCCGTTACCTTCAATTCTGGAAGCCCTCCGCCCAGCGAATCCATGCCATTCCTACACTGGCTGCAAACATAGTTCTAGAGCCAGTCTACGCAAGTGTGTCAGATGACCATTGACACTAGAAGTTGGTTCATTCATCCGCATTTTGACAGGCTTTACTTTTAATTTTACTGGGCATTTACTCACACTCCTTCGTCTAGTCCCTAATGGCCTAATCGGCATGCGGCATATAGTATTGGGCTACATGGTACCAGCACGACCAGTGCAGTGGTTTGACATAATTATCAAAGTAATAGACGGCAAGCGCATACGAAGAACTGAGATAATTCATTTTGACTAGTTGTTCTCTTGCCTTATTTTTGTAGCTTTCTCTTACACCATTCGTTACGTTACGTCATCTGGTGTATTTTAGGGAAGCAACATGGATGGGAAAAATATTTGCTTCCGGTGAGATTTGAACTCATATATAAAGACTTGAGAGCCTCTTGAATACGGAAGACGTAGCTATATGCTGTTAGATTAACAGGTTGATTTTCTTATATATATATATATATATATATATATATATATATATATATATGCCAAACACCGACGGATGTCAAATCGGTCAAGTTTCGACCCCGGCTTGAAGCAATCGCGTGTCTTGACACACTGAAGAGCCGTGATACAGCGAAACAGTCTCTGTGGATGACTATATATATATATATATGTGTGTGTGTGTGTGTGTGTGTGTGTGTGTGTGTGTGTGTGTGTGTGTGTGTATTATAATTATATTTTTTTAAAATTATGATTAATTTAAGCTCTACTTTTGTACTTTTGATTTTTGAAAATAAAAACAAAAATAATAAAGAACTCCGGATATATATATATATATAAAAAAAACTTTGGAAAAAACAAACAAAAATCCTTATATGCAATTATGTTGTTTAAAATGAATGAAATGTCGACGTCTGACGTTTCGGTTTAATAAACCTTTTTCAAGACAATATTCATTAAAATACAATTCAGTTCAATTTAACAAAGACGATGGACATAAAAAACAAGTCTTATCCAAAACAGATAACTGAAAATTTTTAAAATGATCAGCTTTCCGTTTAACATGGTCACGTTGTCGTCACATGGGCGACGCTTTCAAAACGTATTCCTAAAAAATTTTTTTGTGATTATTTTGAAATGAAAAAGAAAATGAAAAGAATTCTATTAGGATCTAAAATTTTTAAAATTTTTATGTGTATGCTTGTCGAGCATTAATCTCGCTAAAAAAGGGGAAATATTAAAGAAACCAGGTCTAGTATTCACCGTGCGTGAGATGGATATTATACCTGCTTCATAAATCATCCTGAGATTTTTATTATGAAAATATTTTAATACCTTCACGGAATCGAAATCGAAATTATGATCTGTTTTAGTTGTGTGTACAACTAAAGCATTGTTAAAATTTCCGAGGCGAATATCTCGTTTATGTTCGAAAACACGAGATTTTACGGACCTACATGTTTCACCCACATATTTTAGGTCACAGTTTTTGCATGATATTTGATAGATGCAAGCATCGGATGTAATATGTTGTCTGCTGGTGCTATTAAATAAATAATAATATATATATAAAGGTGAAGGTGGGGATTAAAATTTAACAGAGAAAAGTTTTAAAGAGAGGAGTTAAATAACGATTTAAATGAGTGAGATACAGATAAATATGGATTATTTTCAGATGCATAAATCACTACCGATTCGCTGACCTAAAATTAAAATTAAAAAACAGACTCCGGAAATGTGTGGATACATTTGTGGTGACAATACGCACAATACAAAACGATATGATCTAAACTTAAAATCCATCGAATTCATACTGCCGATGTATATGTGAAAAATTTCTGTCTCCTTTGCATTACTAACCTTATGTATATAAGAAAAGATGAGAGTGAGGAATATATATATATATATATATATATATATATATTTACAAATTCATGAATTATTCATACAAAAACAAATACAAAGGTTAATGATTTAATTGGTGAGAAATCCATCGTCGCGAACAATTCAAATAATATACAAAAACCCCGAACCTGTTATGAATGAAAATATCCTTGTTTTTATAAATTTCTGTTGCATTAGTTCTTATTTTACTAC